>JAJOZX010011025.1:0-40000 GCA_023014485.1 Bathynomus jamesi
GCAAAGAACACGCAGTATAATTAACGTAAAGAACGACGCTGTATAGAAGAACATTCCGCGCAAGATGAGGAGGGAGAACGAACAAATGAAAAAATGAGGTAACCACCCGGGAATCGAACCCGGGATCGGAAGATCCAGGGTTCGATTCCCGGGTGGTTACCTCATTTTTTCATTTGTTCGTTCTCCCTCCTCATCTTGCGCGGAATGTTCTTCTATACAAGCGTCGTTCTTTACGTTATATATATATATATATATATATGTGTGTGTGTGTGTGGTGTGTGTGTGTGTGTGTTATAATGTATCAATTTGCATAATATGTCATATAATTTAACACGAAAATATCATGACCTAACCTAACCAATCATTAGGTCAACTGTACGCCCTTCACGATTGGATTAGGTTAGGTCGTTATATTTTCGTTAGTTAGCCTTATAAACTAACTACACCAACACTACACTACACCTCACTTTCGTCGTAACCCCCCTATACATTTCCTGAATCAATCTGACGTATTTCTCTGAGACCATCTTCTCCATGAGGTACCTCCAAACCTCTTGTCTCGGTGTCCTATCATACGCCTTCTTTAAGTCTATGAAAACCATGTGCAATGCCTTCTGTCCTTCCCTGTACCTTTCCTCCAACTGTCGTAATGCAAAAATAGCATCAGACGTACTTCGTCCGGGCATAAAACCGAATTGTCGACAGAGCAATTTCGGTTTTATGCCCAGACGAAGTACGTCTGATGCTATTTTTTGCATTACGACAGTTGGAGGAAAGGTACAGGGAAGGACAGAAGGCATTGCACATGGTTTTCATAGACTTAGAAAAGGCGTATGATAGGACACCGAGACAAGAGTTTGGAGGTGCCTGAGGGAGAAGATGGTCCCAGAGAAGTACGTCAGATTGATTCAGGAAATGTATAGAGGGATACGACGAAAGTGAGGTGTAGTGTTGGTGTGACGGAGAGTTTTGGAGTTGGGGTTGGTCTGCATCAGGGGTCAGCACTGAGTCCATTCCTATTCAACGTGATGTGGGATGTGTTGACTGAGGAGGTTAGAGGGGTTGCTCCTTGGTGCATGATGTATGCCGATGATGTAGTGTTGTGCGCAGAGACAAGACAGGAGGTAGAACAACAGCTAGAAAATTGGAGGGAGGCATTGGAAAGTAGAGGTATGAAAGTTAGTCGGAAGAAGACTGAATATCTGAGCTGTAATGTACAACCGGATGAAGGAGCGGGGAGTGATGTTAAACGGTGAACTGATCAAACGGGTAGATCGTTTTAAATACTTGGGATCAACAATCGAGGCAGAGGGGGGAGCAGAGGGAGAGGTGAATCGTAGGATACAGTCGGGATGGAGGAGCTGGAGAGAGGTGTCGTGATTTCTCTGTAATCGTAGGATGCCGGTGAAGCTGAAAGGGAAGGTCTTCAAAACAGTGGTTAGGCCAGCCATGTTGTACGGAATGGAGACGGTGCCAATGAAGAAGACTAGTGACAGAAAGATGGATGTGGCTGAAATGAAAATGTTGCGATGGATGTGCGGTGTAACTAGAAGGGATCGAATCAGAAACGAACCCATTAGAGCAGAGCTTTCCAAACTGTGTGTCGCGACACAGTAGTGTGTCGCCAATACCTCCCAGGTGTGTCGCCAAATTTAGTTAATTATTTTCAATTTTTTTGTATTTTGAAAATTTTGATTTTTGTATCAACAAAATCGGCTACAAGATAAACTACCTACTGAAAAATTATCTGATATTTGATATTTGATAACAAAAATTAATTAATGTGTCGTGAAAATTTTTATGCTTAAATAGTGTGTCGCCAAAGTGTAAAGTTTGGAAAGCTCTGCATTAGAGGAACGGTGAAAGTAGCAGAGGCGTCAAGAAAAGTCCAAGAAGCCAGACTGAGATGGTATGGGCACATAATGAGAAGAGAGGAGGATTACGTGGGACGTATGGTGCTGGAAATGGAGGTGCCGGGACGGAGAAGAAGAGGTAGACCGAAGACGAGGTGGAGGGATTGCGTGGCGGCAGACATCCGGGAAAAATTTGGACGAGGACATGGTGCGTGACAGAAGTGAATGGAGGAGACTCATCAAGAAAACAGGCTGAACAGCGACCCCATATAGAGATGGGATTTAAGCTGCAGAAGAAGAAGAAGAAGAAGAGCCTTATAAAACTAACTAAAGAAGGTTGGGGGCCCTGATCTTCAGGTGATCCCAATCTCTTAGTTACAATCTCTTATAATATGCGTATTATCCAACACAAATTATGGATAATTTATAGGTTATATTTGTCTGGAAACATCAATATAACTTTTATTGTTAAAAACGTTACGCCGAAGTTACGCAATAAGAAGGATAAAAACAGTAACAAAAGTTAGAAAATTGTTACTGAACGAAATATTGAATAAGGGTCTTATTTCTTTAACAACCAAAAGTTACGGAACAAAATAGAGGAAAAGAGCCTTACTCTCGTTAAAGCTGGAAAAGTTACGCTAATATTGCGCATTGAATTCAAAGTTACAAAAAAAGTTACGTTAAAATGTGTAACTGACGCGCAACTTATATGTAAAATTTTATAGGAGGGTAACTTCCTTCTTTAGTTAACCTAGAATGGATATTAGGGACTCTGTTAGCCCGTAAATCTGCAAATCTCTCTCTCTTTCCCATTTTCTTTACTTACTCGTATGTCGATAGATAGATACTCGTATGTCGATAGATAAAAAACTAGAAAAACAGAAAGATTTCAATCATAGTTAAAATGTATACAAAATCTTGTTTCCAAGACAAATAAAATAAGGCCAAATCATTACTTTTTAATAGTTATCCTTCAAATATAAATTATTACGTAATTGATAATCATAATTTTAACTAATTTCCCATTTATTAAATTTAATAATTAATAATTAATTATTTAATTATAAACATTATTTATATTATTTATATTTATTGTTTAAAATTATACGAGTACTTCCAAAATTTACTTATTTATTTATTTTCATTCATTTATTTATTGAAGGCGACAAGACAAGAAACGTCACTTAAGGAAACGGATTTAATAAATCAAGTTAATCCGTGACATGAAATTCTTGAAATAAATTTAAACTCTTAAACTATTTCATTTAATGGAACTTTAATTCTCTCCATTTGTACAATATATATATATATATATATATATACACACACACATTTCAACTGCAAAGAACACGCAGTATAAATAACGTAAAGAACGACGCTTGTATAGGAGAACATTCCGCGCAAGATGAGAAGAGAGAACGAACAAATGAAAAAATGAGGTAACCACCCGGGAATCGAACCCGGGATCTTCCGATTGCCGGTCAGATATGATAACCATTACACCATGGTCCTCAGTCGATCAGAAGTCGTAATTTATACTGCGTGTTCTTTGCAGTTGAAATGTATATATAGATACGGCATGCGGGAGGTGCCCCCTCGGGGCATTGGTTTCTGCGCGTATGTAGAGGAATTACGACTTCTGATCGACTGAGGACCATGGTGTAGTGGTTATCATATCTGACCGCCAATCGGAAGATCCAGGGTTCGATTCCCGGGTGGTTACCTCATTTTTTCATTTGTTCGTTCTCTCTTCTCATCTTGCGCGGAATGTTCTCCTATACAAGCGTCGTTCTTTACGATATATATATATATATATATATATATATATATATATATATATATTTATTTATTTATTATGTGTGTGTGTGTGTGTGTGTTACAGTAAGATTGTAAAACTAGTGATTTCATGAAATCCCTGAAATTTTCAGTAAATTCGTGTAATTTATACTATGATACAAAATTTACAAAAAATGGACCTAATCTATGGATCTAATCTAGGCTACTATTCTAAACGAAATGCAGGCCTGTGTACAAAAGGTTTGCTTGATGCACATAAATCTGTGCTGCTTTGGAGAGGAAACACAAACTTGCGGTGCATCTTGCTCCTGAAGAATCATGCACCAGGACTGCTAATGTCTTCAATACAAACTAACGAAAATTGCAATCAATTGAATACGATTATGGATGTTCTTGGAAGTAGACTAACACGGAGCATTGTTGCTTTCAGTGGTGAAGAACCATGTACGAAAGCCTCGTCAGTACTTTGACCCTCTAACTGCTTGGCAATGGTGCTGCGAGCTGCTCGTACCCTGAAATGGGCATATGGGCGGAATGGTAATTTGTGTAAAAAGATATTTGACTCTTCATACTTCCAGTTAAACTGTGAATACATCGATGATTAAATACACACACACACACACACACACACTGTATATATATATATATATATAGGCGAAGCAAAAAACTTAGAAAAATTAAGCGCATCTATGAGCTATATGGTGGTGGTGGTGGTGTAGCAATGCGCCTCGGTGGTGTAGTGGTTAGCGTCGCTGACTACGAATTCATCGGCCCCGGGTTCGAGACCCGACGGCAGCCGGCGCGCAGCAAAATCCAGCTGTTCATCCTTCCACACAATAAAAGAAAGTGGTTGGTAGATAAATGGGTACCCTAGGTGGCCTAGTGGTTAAGACGCTGGGCTGCTGATGGGGCGTGGTTCGGATTCCACGTTAAACTGTAGGTCTAAGGTGGAGTGAAAAGCTTGACCTTCGTCAGAATGAACAATTCGGGCGGAAGCTAACCAAAGGTTATATATAGTGAACCAAATTAAATTGAATCCGAAGCAATTCTATAATTATGTTAGGAATAAAAAATTAGCTTCGCGGACTATTGGTCTACTCATAGGCGAAAACAACGAACAAATTTACGATGACTTACAAATGAGGGAAGTTTTAAATAAATTCTTCTCTTTTGTGTTTATTAACGAAAATATGAAAACATTCCCATTTCCGTAATCATGTTCAGTGATGATCATTTAAAGCTTCGCGATTTTACAGTTATTGAAAGTGGAGTACTCTTGACCATAGGTAAAATTAATCCTAATAAAACTCCAGATCCAGATAAGCTCTACTCCAGGGGACTTATTTAAAGAAATGAACTGCGAAATAGTCTTTCCTCTTACATATATAATTAATAATAATAAATCTTTAGTCTGGAGAAGTTCCGATTGAGTAGAAACTTGCAAATATTACGTCATTATTTAAAAAAGGGGACAAATCGCTTCCCGGAAATTATCGGCCCCATTAATCTGACTTCAGTAATTGGTAAGCTTAGATTTCGCGGACATTTTCGGGAAACGATATAAAATGAGCGTTTCTTGTGGGCTGTTCTTGCTCACGTGTTTGGAGTTTTACAGCCATGTAGGGAGGCGAGGAAAAGGAATTTTCCGTTATGCTCCTACATAGTTCATCACTTAGAAATTAATAATTTAATTAAAGATTCTTAGCACGGCTTTAGGCGTAATCGTTCTTGCTTTAATAGTTTCTGGGACCAGTTCTTTTATTATTTATGTCAATGACATCGACATAAGAATTAACAGTATAAATACAAAACTTGCGGATGATACCAAACTAGGGGGACGAACAAAATTAGCGGCAGAACATTTGCAGATTCAAAAAGATATTAAGAAGTTATTAGAGTGCGTAGAAATTTTGCCAATGAACTTCAATATACTGTAGATAAATATAAAACGTCGCATATCGGTAGAAAAATGTTGGAGAGTATTTTATGCGTAACAAAACACTAACGAGTGTTAGGGAAGAGAAAGATTTAGGTATTATTGTTCTCGACACTCGTAAACTGAGTAAGCAATGTATCGAAGCGGTTTGGAAAAGCAAGTAGAATCTTAGGATTTATTGGTAGATCATTCGAATTTAAGTCGAAGAAAACAATGCTAATTTTATATCATTACGCCCCCACCTGGAATACCGCGTTCAGTTCTGGTCCCCATATTTATGACAGGACATAGAGAGAATGTAGTGCAGCGACGGGCTACTGAGATGATTACTAGACTTAAAAACAAACCATACGGCGCCCGTTTAAAAACGTTAAATTTATTCTCACTTATGAAAAGGCGAATTCGAGGAGATTTAATCCACGGGTTTAAAATGATTAAAGGTTTTGACAATGTCGACGCCGGGAAATACTTTACCTTCAAAAATGCAGACAGAATTCGCAGTAATTGTCCGAGATTAGTCGGTAAACATTTTATTTCTAATGAAGCTAGCATTTTTTCTTCAATCGTATAGTTAAACTGTGGAATGGATTGCCAGCTAGCGTAGTTCAAAGTAATTCGATCGAATCTTTTAAAAAGAGACTAGATGCTTATCTTGCCTTAAACTCCCAAGTTAGAAGCATTTGTTAGCTCATGAAAATACTGTAGAATTTTCACTCGGATTCTCTCCTCTTTGCTTTAAAAATTTCACTTATCTTTAAATTTTCTTCCAACTTTCTTTTAACTTTCCTATTTAAACAGACAGCCTCGTAGGGACCAGCCGGTTTGTTGCTGTTTGGTGTCCTTCGTATTCCTTTATATATATATATATATATATATATATATATATATATATATATATATATATATATATATAGATAGTGTGTGTGTGTGTGTGTGTATATATATATATATATATATATATATATATATATATATATATATATGTGTGTGTGTGTGTGTGTGTGTGTATATATATACAGTATATGTGTGTGTGGTGCGCGTGTGTGCAGTAACCTCCTTTAATTGTGTCGTATTTTGTTGTTTTATCGCAGAGTATATTTGTAAGGGCACTTTCTGGGAGAAACTTTTATATTTTATGTTTTTTGAAACGTGTGAAGAGGTTTGAAAGTACGGCCATTTTCTGAAAATGGAAGAGGATTGAATGGTCAAATCAGTGAAGTTGATTTTAACTTAACCTATAATTTAACCTATTTAACTTATTTCATTTATAACGTAATCCAGTCATGCCTACGAAGGGGGAGGGACTCTACATGATGATGATGATGATGATGATGATTTGGGGTTATTTAACTTCCTTTGTAATGATAAAAGTCGTATGAAGGAAAGGAACGTACAGCTTTACGTGAGCTCCGAACTCCTTTCGTAATTCGACAATTTTTTATTTTTTATTTTTTTGCGAATTTTTAGTTTGATAAAATAACATTATAATCACGAGTGTCGTTTATAAACAAAAATAATTATAAAATGAGTAAATTGCATAGTCTTTCTTCAGTAAGTGTCAAAAGTATACGACTATGAGCAACATGCGAGTTTTGATGGTTCTCACCTCAAAATCAGATAAAAATATTTTTAAAAACTTTTAACTCAAGTAAGGAAATTTAATCTAAATATTTTGTTTCTTAATTATAAAGAAATTTTGGATCACCTGAAGATCAGGGCCCCCAGCCTTCTTTAGTTAGCCTTATAAGGCTACCTAACGAAAATATCACGACCTAACATAACCAGTCGTTAGATCAACTGTGCGTCCTTGACGATTGGTTAGGTTAGGTCGTGATATTTTCGTTAGTTAGCCTTATAAAGCTAACTAAAGAAGGCTGGGGGCCCTGATCTTCAGGTGATCCGAAATTTTAACTTTAAAAACGCCAAAAATATATTGCGAAAATAATTAATTAAAGATTTCAAATTTAAGGTATTTTAGTTAAAAGGATGGCGTACAACGTCCCAAAACAGACATAAAAATGATAATTAGCGTATTAATACTTTCCTCTATTGAAGAAATTACTAAATAATGTTTGAATTATGGTTAATTATCAATTAATTAAATTAATTAATGATAATAAAATGAATGCGAAAAATAATATTTAAATGATTTATTACAAGAAATAATGATTGCAAAATTAATTCAGTCATAAAATGTACTAGAAAAGGGCTCACATAATGATGTTATTAACTCGGAGTGCCTATAAATGACCCTTGTCTCAATGGCATCATTAACATTAGGAAGTATTGATGAGGCGCGTCATCATAACTCAACTCTGAAAATCCTCAAAAATACTATCCGATCACTCGCAATTTTAATCAAAAATGGGAAACTCCAAACGTTGGATTCTTTGGATGCAATTTTAACCAAAAATGGGAAAGTCCAAACGTTAGATTATTTGGATGTTTTTCTTTATTCCACCCTTATTGTTTTACTGTGTTCTTTTATAGCACCCCCATTGTTCGGTTAGGTCAACTGTACACCCTTGACGATTGGTTAGGTTAAGTTGTAAAATTTTAGTTAAAACTAACGAAAATATCACGACTTAACCTAACAAGTTGTCAAGGACGTACACTGAAAAGAAGAAATTAGGGGTGCTATAAAAGATCCTATTCTTTTATGGACGGGAAATTTTATCAGCAAATTTTTTTGGGGTTGTTTTAAACTAATATGCGTTAAGTTAGGTTAGATCAACTTAACTTAGATTAAATTAAGTAAAGCTTTCATTTCCATTTACTGCAAAAATAATGGAAAACTGAGTCTGTGCTAAGTGAATAAATGAATTAAAATTACTATATAAAAAAAATGGCATTATGAACATCGGAGACCTTGATTTCGGCTCTCTCCTTCTTACATCGGGGAGCATTTTTACGTGCGCTCGCTCTTGGCTCCTTCTTGTATAAATAAAAAAAAATCCTTTGCAGACTATACAAAAATCAGCAGAAAAATCAGTGATGCAGAAAAGGTGGAGGCCCAACAGAGGGACATGAACAGAATATGCAAATGGTCAGAAGACAACATGAAATTTAACACCGAGAAATTTCAGCTGTTGAGAGATGGAAGAAATGAGAAACTTTGACAGCATATTATGCCCCCAGATAGACAGGAAATTCAGAGAAGCAAGAAAGCAATAGATTTGGCGGTTATAATGACCGACGATGCGAAATTTGAGACACAAAATCAAATAGCGATAAACAAAGCAAAAAGAGTCGCGGGACAGCTACTGAAAACCTTCAGAAGAAGGGACGATAAGGTTATGATTTCCCGCCTGAGTTCACTGGTCATATCGAAACTTGAACACTGCTCGGTCTTGATGTCACCATATAAAAAGGAAGAAATTCGTAAACTAGAAGAAATTCAAAGAAATTTCACAGACAAGATTGATGGCTGCAAAGAACTCAACTACTGAAAAAGACTTCTTAAATTAAATCTATATTCGCTGGAAAGAAGAAGAAGAGAGAGAGAGAGAGAGAGAGAGATTCACAGTACATATGGAAAATTACATAAAATTATGGAAAATAATTGAAAAACTGGTACCTAACCTCAAGTTGGATCCAGTAACCACCCAAACAACAGTGGAAAATAGGAAAGGTAGAATGTTCCCAACTAAAGGCCAGACAAGGGACACCCTCACCTCTGTTGTAAGGGGGCCAAAACTATTCAACCAGCTTGCGAAGAAGATCAGGAACTGGTGTCAACGTAGAATTCTTCAAAAGAACACTAGACGCCTGGCTCAAGACGGTACCAGATACGCCGGGTGCACCTAATATGTGCGAGGGAAATCGCGAAAGAGCAACTCGCTTCTCCACCAAGCCAGGCCTAGAGATGGAATCACCAGTTTTACCTTCGTGCGAAGAGCGAACAACGTACGGAACTGCTACGAGGTTACGAGGCATATTCTTATATAATTTAGCCCTTCAGCTTTGGGTAGACCAGCCATGAGTGGATCCTAGGGTCTTTGTTGGTGTGAAACATTATAACATTATAACATATAACAACCTTCAGTGGGTTATATTACTACAATAAATTTTCCACCCATAGCATTAAGTCTAACACTACTTTAATGCACCCCTACAGCCATCCCCTCATATATATATATATATATAAATATATATATATATATATATATATATATATATATATGTGTGTGTGTGTGTATATATATAAGCAAGGAACCACAGGGAAACGGAAAATAAAACACGAAGTCCAAGCGCTTTCGTGATATAATTCACATCTTCAGGGTCAAGGGAGATTTCCTGTGGTTCCTTGCTTATTAAAAAGATCACGTGCTGTTTGTGAATGTTTGCATATATATATATATATATATATATATATATATATATATACCTCGTAACCTCGGAGCAGTTCCATACGTTTTTCTCTCTTCACACGAAGATCAAGTTGGTGGTATACTTAAATCGATCTTCCATTTTCTATTTATAAACGCGCAAACAATTTTGTTGTTCGTTTGCAAATTTATTGTAATAAAAACTTTAATATGAGCAGGAATGATTTGTTGATAAGGTGAAAGTGAAAATATTCACTTTTTACATTATTTTTAGAATTTTTCATCCACCGCAATATATATATATATATATATATATATATATATATATATATATGTATGTGTGTGTGTGTGTGTGTGTGTGTGTGTAACGGCGCACTGTCGTGATGCAACATTCACGAACTTGACGCCCATTTTGCCGGTCATTTTGCACTCTCCATAAAGGAATTCTTAACGAAGCACAACATTCCACTGGTTCCCCAACCACCGCATTCGCAGGATTTGGCACCCTGTGACTTTTTCCTGTTCCCCAAGCTGCAAACGTCCTCAAAGGAAAAAGATTTCAAGAAGTAGCAGAGATCGAACAAAAATGCGACACGAGAATTGAAGAACATTTCGAAAGAAGAGTATAAGAGGTGCTTCAATAAATGGCTGGACCGCTACAATCACTGTTTCCAATCAGAAGGAGATTACTTTGAAGGACAAATTTGATTAGTATGTGACATTTAGTTTTGCAATAGCTTCACCCACTTTACGCGAGTCAGCCAATCATAACAGTCGACTGAGCGAAAGAGATTTGTTACTCCGCTCAACTCCGCTCAAAACCGCGCAAAGTTTATTTTTATAGATAGATTTGAAGATTCATAATATATTCGACAAACTTAAATATTTTTGAAATTACCAAACGATTATCTTCAGAAAAGTATTTTAAATTCCAGCACATGACCTTTTTCTTCATTCATCAATATAATAACACTGTAAAAAAGTATTTAAGGTATAAACACTTTTCTAAACATCTTTCTACCTCCACTTTTTCCCACACCTTCAAATATCTAAAAACATGTTTAAAGAAAGGATGAAATAATTTTTTATACCATAAAAAGGCAGGCCTGTCTGTGCGTCTCTAGACACCGTGTATTTACTATTAAGCGATTCTGAACATAGAAATAAATGCGCTTTGCTTCTTCTTCTTCTTCTTCTTCCGCAGCTTATTATCCCATCTTTACATGGGGTCGCTGTTTTTGTGTTCGTCTTCTCCACTCTCCTCTGTCGTATACCACGTCTCCTCCAAGTCCTTCTCCCTGATGTCCGCCACCACACAGTCCCTCCATCTCGTCTTCGGTCTTCCTCTTCTTCTCCGTCCCGGCAACTCCATCTCCAGCACTCTGCGCCCCACATACTCCTCCTCTCTTCTCCTGACGTGTCCATACCACCTCAGCTTGGCCTCCTGCACCTTCTTAGATGCTTCCGCCACCTTCACTGTTCCTCTTATATGCTCATTTCTGACCCTATCCTTCCTCGTCACTCCACACATCCATCTCAACATCTTCATTTCAGCCACATCGATTTTTCTTTCATTGCTCTTCTTCATTGGCACAGTCTCCATTCCATACAACATTGCCGGCCTCACCACTGTTTTGAATACCTTTCCCTTCAGTTTCACTGGGACCCTCTTATCACAGAGCACCCCTGATACGTCTCTCCAGTTCTTCCACCCCGACTGTATTCTACAGTTTATCTCTCTCTCTGCTCCCCCCTCTGCATCCACTGTTGACCCCAAGTATTTAAAATACTCCACCGTCTTAACACGCTCTCCACTCAATGTCACTTCCCCTCCTCGGTCCTGCTGCACATCACATCTCATATATTCGGTCTTCTTTCGGCTAATTCTCATCCCCCCTACTTTCCAACGCCTCTCTCCAATTTTCCAACTGCTGCTCCACCTCCTCTTTCGTCTCCCCACTCAACACAACATCGTCTGCATACATCATGCACCACTACCATCATGCGCCTCCCCTCCCCTCTAATTGCTTTATTTCAACTTTTTACTGTAGCGCCTTAAGATTTTCATTGCCGCGTTCTTTTTAATTATTCGGTCAATAAAACTACAGAAAAGAACGCAGCAATGAAAATCTTAAGCTTCACATCCGAACCCATTGCATCAAGAGTTGTGAAGCTTAAGATTTTCATAGCTGCGTTCTTTTGACCGAAAACTATTGACTCCCCACTAATTGGGAGGCCGAAGGCTCCAGCACCGCAGGTCTAGTTAATTGGGCCCGTAGGGCCCACTTTTTCTAGTATTTTATAAATGTAAATCCATTATTTCCATTTATATACACGTTTTCACACTATCCAAAGAATTAAATAAAAAAAAGAGAAAATCTGAAGGAGTATTTAAGTAAATTGCTATAGGACTCCCCGTCAAATGACCTTATACAGTAAGGTATAACGAGAAAATCTAAACACCAACAATCATTTTTATTATTATTAGACTTAAATATAGATTTGAGGAACTCGTTATTTGGTATACAGTACCATTTATTCAAGCAACCTTATATTCATTAGTAATAAACTTAAATATATAGTTATCATTTTTTAAGAAGATGGCTCTATCAAACTTTTTTATATACGACAATGTGTAGTCGTAAATAACTAATTATAATATAAACCGTAGTCGAGTTCCTTCAGATTAATTGCGACGGAGCCACCTTTTCCACGCCTCTCCCTTTAACCCAGTGGTTCTTAACCCCTGGGTCGCGACCCAAAATTGGGTCATTAAACTGTCATTTAACATTTATTTATGTTATCTCTCATCATTTTACCATTAATTATTTATTTTATTACCTATTACGAGTAAACTGTTTGAAGACATGGGTCGCCGAGTTAGCCCCGCAACCAGAATTTGGGTTGCAGCCTAAAAAGGTTAAGAACCACCGCCTGAGTTTAAACTACAAATCTCAGTTGACAAACAGACCAAGGCGCATGCGCAAACAGAGCAATAGCTTTATATACAGAAGATTGACAAAAGTAAATAAACACCTTCGATTTTTCCACAGCTTTTGATTTAATAATAAAAGTCAATAAATAATAACACATTTATTGAATTAACATATTTAGAATCTTGTCGCCTTCCTCTTCAAATTATGTAAAACTGACACGTTCTGGCATTCCAGTGATGAGCTTTGCCACTTGTTCTTGAGACAATCTTTGTGGCGTCTGTTTACTTTTGTGAACCCTATGTATATAAAGAGATCAAATTTCTAAATGGCCGCGTACAAAAATTTTAATCATTCCTAAAATATAACCACGTCGTTTCCCTAAACGGCGTTTAAAATAAAAGAAAACACTCAGTGCATTGATATTTAAACACCTCAACGGTGCTTACGAGCGACGAATGTATTTAAAGTCTACATACTCGTGATTAAGTTTTGAACGATAGTGTTTAGAAGAACGATACTTCCACATTTATTGTTTATTATACGTAGTTACACATACGTGTGTTATAATTTTACGCGTGTTTAAATTGTTTTGAAATGTAAATTCTAAACGCGTGTTTTACAGTGTATAGTAGGGGAATAAGGAAGGTGAAGAGTTATTCAAATAACGGTTTTCCTTTCCAACAGGATAATTATTAGATTAATTAACTATTCATTTCTTTTATGCTCTAAAATAATGAAATCTTGTAACCTTAATACATTATCAGTTTTAATATGAATACGTCATTGTCAGCTACTGTAAATATGATCTCTTTTATTCTTAGAATCAGATTAGCGTATTTCATTGCAATATATAAAATTTCTTAATTAAAACATATTTTCACTTTTATATATATATATATATATATATATATATATATATAGATATATATAGGGTGAGTCAAAAGTCCGGAAACATAGGATTAATGTTACATTTTTTCTCTTGCGGATTAGTGAGTGAACCATGAATCTGCCGGTGGATGATTGTGTATGGTGTGTATTGTGTGTATGGTGTGTATGGTGTGTTGTATCTGCCATTGCGTATGGTCTGAAGATCCGAGACACAGACCACTTGAAGCAGCGCATTACAGAAGCCTGTGCTGCAATCCAGCCTGATGTCCTGGAAAGAATCCAGATCGAGTTGGGAACCAGAGTCCAGAAGTGTCTGGAAGTGAAAGGAGAACATATATAACACATTTTATAACATTACTTGTAACACGTCTTTTTGCAATAAAAGTTTCCTATCCTTCCTATGTTTCCGAACTTTCGACTCACCCTGTATATATAATATCCGTTCGATAATCTAATGACACGCATAGAAACAAACACATACTACTTGTATACGCCTTTACTTAAAGTTCAACATACAGGTTTTGTATCAACTATGATACGTGGTTTTAACTTTGTGGTGCTAAATTCTTCCCAAGAAGATTTCTGTATTGAATTTTAGACATATTTCTAGTGAAAATAAAAGAAAGAGAAGAAACAGAGTCCATATTAGAGCAATTTAGCAGAGAGGAGGGCAATTCATTTTCAGAACTCCAACAAAGAGAGCAAGACAAAATTGCATATTTGTTTATAAAGATTTGTTTATAAAAAACGTCTGAACAGGTACAGTAGTTAGAACAACGTGAAAAAAGTGTTAGCAGCTGACGAGGAAGCTTCTAAACAGTGGCTGCATCCTCCAGCGCAGGACACGTCAACGCGAAGAAGCGACGTCAAACCAAAACATCAACGCGCTGGTGGCCAAACTTCCTCAAATCTCCGTGCAGGGGCTGTCTACGGTTGGCTAGACTGGCAGTCGACGGCCTGTTGCGTGGCACGGTCAGAGTGCCGATCGGCTCCCGGGGCCGGACCTATTCTCAGCGTGCTATTTTTTCAATTACAGGGAACAATTGCGTGCTCCCCGAACTACTCTTACTCTCTGGCGACATTAAGACTAATCCAGGCCCCACTACAACTTACACATGTCACCATACACAAAGACATAGACACAATAGCACCATGAGACACATACAGAAGTATAATATTAACATATTACAGTACAACGTAGATGGCCTCACAAACAAAATCATGCAGCTTAGGGAATTCGTACACAAACAAAACATTCACATAGCACTTATACAAGAAACAAAACTAAAACGCACACACAAAACACCCACCATCCCTGACTTCACGGCGATCCGTCAAGATCGTACTGGGGGTAACGGGGGTGGACTCATCACTTACATACGTAAAAGCATTAGCTACACTGATGCTACCCAAAACATTACAAACACAATCCAAGCAGATAACACGATAGAAATACAGGCAGTTAACATTAAAACACGCGCAAAACACAACACCACACTAATCAACATTTACATCCCACCAGATAGTTCACCTCAGGTGCCAGCCAATTACAATCCACAGTTACACAATCTTGCCTCTCTCACTAATGTCATCTTAGGAGGAGACTTCAACGCCAAAGACACTAGTTGGTACCTGCACAACCAAAACAACACCAGAGGCGCCAACATAGCCACACAACTAAACAGCCTCTTCATTCTTAACAATACAGAAGAACATACACACATACCACATCAAGCAGGATACTCAAACTCCTCCCCAGACATAACGTTCTGTTCCCCCTCACTAGCAACACATACACAATGGAGAACAGAAAAACAACTGTCATCAGACCACCTGCCCATCATCATTACAACACATTCTACACTCTGCCCCAACAGCCTTAGGCACACTTACAGAAATTACAAGAAAGCTGATTGGGAACAGTTCAAAATACAGACTGAGGAACAATTCACCACATTAAACAGCACACCCATCATAAACATCGATACAACACTCAAGACATTTAATCAGATTATCAATAATGCAAACAAATACATACCCAAGGGCAACATTAGGAAATACAACCCAAATTACACTAGAGAAATAGCCCACCTCATAAGGCAACGTAACAACCTCAAATATAACACACAAACACCACACACAGAAGCCATAAAACAGCAGATACAACAGCTCAACACAGAAATAAACAACAAACTCAAAGAAAAACAAACAGAAACATTCAGGGAATTCATAACAACACTAAACCACTCCACAGATACATACAGGCTATACAAGACTATAAACAGCATTACCCACTCTAACAGCGGCATTCACACCTCACACGCGGCTATCTGTCGCAGCCAAAATAATATCCCAACATACACACAACAAGCTAACATTCTAGTTAATCACTACGCAAAGATAAGTCACTTAAACAGAGACAACAACCAGAAACATGCAGACAGACAAACAGCCAGACACAAGAAAACCTACAGACTCGACATGACCATTACACCCTTCAATACAGACCAGACCACCAAGATCATCAAAAACATTAAGAATTCGAAGGCTACTGGACCAGACAACATATCTAACATACACCTTAAACACTTGGGCCCACAAGGAATATTAGCTCTCACAAATATCAGCACATATTCATACCAACACTGTATTATTCCTGACATATGGAAACAAGGTAAAATTATTACACTACTCAAACCAAACAAAAATCCAACAGAACCAGCTTCCTATAGACCCATTACTTTACTATGCACACCTTCCAAAGTAACAGAAAGACTAATCTTACAAATCACCAACCCACACATACCACTATCGCCTACTCAACATGGATTCAGACCTCACCACTCAACCACGACATTACTCACTAACCTCACGCAGCACATCATGGATGGCATCAACTCCAGAAGACCAGCTCAACGTACACTATTAGCAACAATAGACATTAGTAAAGCATTTGATGCTATCCCACGCTTCCCTCTCATAAACAAAATACTCAACACAAACATGCACAATAACACCAAAAGGTGGCTGAGCAACTATCTCTCAGGAAGATACTCACATGTCACATTTAATGGCAAGTCATCCAAAAACAAGCTTTTTCCGAACGGGGTCCCTCAAGGCTCTGTTCTCTCACCAACACTCTTCAACTTATACATGCATGACATTCCAACACCCATAGATAACAAGCTTACCTTATCATCATATGCAGATGATATCACTCTAACATCCACCCACAACAACATCGACACCGCTACAAATAACCTACAAACATACATAAACAGTATACAAGACTGGCTCACACACAATAGACTCAAAGTAGCGCCCACAAAATCAACCATCACCTTGCTTACAAGCAACACAAAAGAACACCAGGTAATTCCACAGCTTACACTAAACAACATCAACATTCCACACACTCACAGAACCAAAATACTTGGTGTCACATACAACACATCATTATCTTTTGCAAACCACATTCAGGACATTAAAACCAAATGTACGTCAAGACTTAACACGCTTAGGGTACTAACAGGCACAAACTTTGGACACCAGCAGGAAACAACATCACTCATATACAAACAATATATTCGCTCAGTTATGGACTATGCTAGCCCATGCTGGGCACCCATTATCTCAAACACACACATAAACACCTTACAAACAATACAAAACAACGCACTTCGTATCATTACAGGATGCACTCAAACAACACCAATAGAACACCTGCACACAGAAACAAAAATACTAAAAGTTAGGGAACATTTAGACATGAGGGGAACACAATTCATGGCAGCAGCGACAACTAACCCACAACACCCTTGCCACTACATGTACAATCATGCACCAACACCTCGCACCATTAAGGTAACACCAGAGAGATATTATAACGAAATACTCCATTCCATACCACGCCCCACAGACATCACACAGTACAGAAAACACATACACACACATCTAACCCACAAAGCACTGACACGACTCGGTCCGAATGCGGTCCTATGCGAAGCCGCCACCCATTAACAGGTCAGAGATCAGCCTGAGCAGATCGGATCGAGTTAACTTAGCACGATTCCGATGTGGACATCACCCAAACTTACGGACATATAAACACAGACTAGACAACTCCATAGACGACACCTGCCACCTGTGCCAAGACACACCACAAACAATTGAACACATTATGACGGACTGTACCGCTCTAGCACAACAACGAACACACACAACATCACTAGTGCGCTGAACCTCTGGTTCCACTCCGGAGAGGGCGATCGGTTACCTGCGTGCCGCCGGCTTGCTCGATCAGGGTGGGCTGATCGGCTAAACAACAACAAGAACAACAACTATAATATTAAATTTTATGATATTTTATTTCAATGAAAGACTTCTAATGACTGACAACCAAAGTACTGAACAACATCAGTAACTAAAATGTGAGGTAATATAAAAATGTGAAAAGCTTGTCTAGTTTAATTAATTAAATGTATTCACGGGGTGTCAGTGTGATTAAGAGTGTCATTACACAATAAAACACCTGAGATGTACTAGTCACACACCCGTGAGTGTTACGAGTGCCACGAGTGTTTGGTAATTGTGAATTTAGCTACATTTTAAAAGCACGATGCAGACACACTGAATATAACAAAAAAGAAAAAGATTTACATTTCTCGCGAGGCGTAATTTAATATTTTTATGAAAATTGTTTTGCCTTTATAATAAAGAGTAGTAAATAAAATTATTATACTACCTCAGAAAACACTAAATGTAACTAAAACATTTATAAAAAAAATACTTTATTTATTTATCTGTATCCGGCCATCCAAAGGCTTCGAGTTTGAGTCCTGGTATGAGATGAGTTGGGAATATTTTATCTGAATGTCTGAATATATTGTAGAAGGGAGGTAGTAGTACTGTAGTAGCAGCTTGTTCCATTTATGATAATAAATAAATGATAAATAAATAATAAATAAATGATTTATGATAATAAAAAAAGAAAAAAGTGAAGTTTTTTGCATTTATTAGCTTGTTCCATATTGGTAAGCCGCAGTCCACATCAGCTAAAGCATTTTTTAGGATGATCATACATACGTCTGGGCTACATTTACATGATCCTGCATGCTAAATAACATTCACAAATGATCAGTGGTTTTTTTTATTCATTCTTTTTCTGATTTACCTTTATTTGTCTTGTAATTCAATATCTTTCTTTTGTTTTTGCGCTTATTTCTTCCCTCGTTCGTGGCTGCATAATCATCAATGTAATTTCACTGATAAGGGATGCAACAAAATATTTTGCCGGTTTGGAGGGATTTTTCCATAGTTTTGACGGATTACATCAATTTAGCAATTTTTGGCTAGTTAAATTCGAACGATGGCTTAGAAATTCACCCGATTTAAATCCATGCGAAATCTGCGTGGATTTGTCTGACAACGAGATGAAGTAGCTTTCTGCAATATTCAAAGAAGCCAAGACCGAAATTCAAGAGGAACATTGGTCACAATGCTCAGGAGAGACATTGTCATCGAAATTGACAAAGAGTTTTTGATTGACTCCTGTGTTCCTTTCAAATTCGTATTAAATTGGTGATGGAAGCGCAAAAATATTAGACGTTATCGAGGTTTGTCATGTTTTTAAAACTGATCAAAATATTTTTCTCTTAATCCCAAAGACCGGTTAAAAATATTTCGTTGCACCCTTTATTGTTGTCGGCAGTTGTAATATTTATTTTTGTCTGTATGGTTTTCTTTATCATTATTATCCTGAGTAATATTAGTTTCACCAACGCTTACATTTTATTTAATATTATCATCTTGTATTTCTCCGTTTAGATAACTTTATATACAGTAATACTTTATACATCCATTCCTAGCACGTTTTTCTCATTTTTCTATACCTTATTTATCGTCCACGCACGGTAGTGCGTAGGCAAATCTTTTTTGACTGCGACTAGTACTTCGCGTTCCGTTCTTCTGAAGCTATATCTTTTTTCAGAAGAAACTACACCACACGCACTTTACATCAAAAGATAGAGGACGTTGTCGCGAATATAATTTGATGTAGACATCGAACAAATTAGTTCACTACAAAAAGTTTAGAACAAAGTTTATGTGGCAAAAATGTTGTTCAGATGAGTAAAGGTGTTTGTCCGAGTGACGCTGGGCGGAGCTTTTTTATCGAGAGTTCTAAGCTACACTCAACGGAGATATTTTACAATTTGTGCCGTTTGTGGCAAAATATAATAAGTAATTTTGTGTATCTAGTCAGACCACGCTCGTACAACATTTTATGCTCTGTGAAATCGAGGAAAAGCAAGTAAGTCCATAAATTCACCAAAATACCACATCCATAAAAATTTTGAGCTTCATATCCAAAGCCAGTGAGATGAAATTTGTGAAGTTGCTCTCAAAATGTAAGTGGTTCGTGAACTTAAAGTAAATGTTATTTTTTCTTCAATTTTGAATTTTTTTTTTTTTTGTTATTCTTGTCCTGTTCTTTTTAAGGTTTATTATTATGCACACAAAAAAGATTTGCTTTTATGCAGGACGCATTTTTCAGACTAGTGTTATTATCGGTGTTTCTCTTTCTTTTCAGGGGGGGGGGGGGGCGGAGACACTACTTCTAAATTTGATGCATTCATTTCTTCATCTATGTCTTTCGACATTGTCCAGTCCAGTTTATACTATTTGTTTCTTCTTCTCTATGAGCTTGAGGCAAATATAACCTTGAAGACCTCTGATTTTAGTATTCTTTTGGTTCATCGCCTTTATATCATTTCTTCCCATACTGATGCAGTCATAATGATTAATTCTTTCGCTCGAGAGTATTTATTTTCTTTTAACAAAAAAGTATAAGATTTATTGTTACTCAAAACCAAATATTTGAGTAATATATATATATATATATATATATATAACCTTTGGTTGCCTTGCCTTTGGTTAGCTTCCACCCGAATTGTTCATTCTGACGAAGGTCAAGCTTTTCACTCCACCTTAGACCTACAGTTTAACGTGGAATCCGAACCACGCCCCACCAGCAGCCCAGCGTCTTAACCACTAGGCCACCCAGGGTACCCATTTATCTACCAACCACTTTCTTTGTATGGAAGGATGAACAGCTGGGTTTTGCTCCGCGCCGGCTGCCGTCACCGGGTCTCGAACCCGGGTCCGATGGATTCGTAGTCAGTGACGCTAACCACTACACCACCGAGGCGCATATATATATATATATATATATATATATATATATATATATATATATATATGGGATTGAACTCAGAATGGTCCCCTGAGGTTTTTTCATGATACACACAGACTGTGCATGGAACAAGGGAACAAGGAACTCTTCTGGGAAAATCAAATCCACTATAGTCCGAATAAGTAATGGTAAATGACAAACACAATAGTTTTTCTTTTTCATGATATTAGCCCGACGCGGGTTACTCGCAAAGATGCCCAAAAAATATAGCTTCCCTCACGAGCTATCTGCAAAGCAAATAGGATCCAGCTTTGGCACAGGATCTAGGGTTTAACGCATCCCAGCCCAACTATATTCAGAACCTCAATATAAGCAGAAGACTCGTTGCATTCACGTCGGATTGAATACATCAAAGAAAAAGAGATAACTATTGCATTTTTAGTTCAAAACCAAAACTTAAACCTCAACTGGCAGAATCGAGCGTCCACTTTTCAAGGCACATAAAATGTCCGTTTCATGATGGGATTGAACTCAGAATGGTTCCCTGAGGTTTTTTCATGATACACACAGACCGTGCATGGAACAAGGAACTCTTCTGGGAAAATTAAATCCACTCTAGTCCGAATAAATAATGGTAAATGACAAACATGACAAAATGACAAACATGACAAAATGACATTTACCATTACTTATTCGGACTACAGTGGATTTAATTTTCCGAGAAGAGTTCCTTTTTCCATGCACGGTCTGTGTATATTATATATACATTTCTACATTACTGTACAGTCTTTACAGCCACACCCACTCTTTTTCTCGTAAGTGTATATATTGTAATGTATATGATTGTAAATTTTGACTTGGTCCGCTATCGATATGGACCGTGACTTGATGGATACCGTAATGAAATTGACTGGATTCTTTGGATCCGATATATTTGCATGTCCTTTATAAATAGATATAGAGTGTAACATATTTGTGGATAGTAGTCTATTATGACTTGATCCTCTGGATCAGAGATTCTATCTTTAGTTTTAAATCGATAATTAATTAGTTTTAAATTGATAATTATTTAGTTTCATAAAAATTGGTCGTTGCCAATTTACCGGCAGTTTTTACATAAATTTCTTATGTTCTTGTGGTTCGGAACCCACGTAAAATTGTAGGTCCCCTCCGCCACCACGGAGGACATACACAATACATGAACACAGTTAGGTAGACCAGCCATGAGTGGATCCTAGGGTCTTTGTTGGTCTGAAACATTATAACATTATAACATTATATACTAAACGTATATAAACATGTAGAAGCATTTGCCGAAAAGTTGAATTTTAGTACGATATTTATTATTATTATTTCCGGTGGGACATTCCAGTCCCGCTGCTACTAAAAGAATTAAATGCACTGCATATTATGCAACTCAAATCAATGATTGCAGCAATTTCACTCTCACAATTACAGACGTGTGTGATTGCGTATTATTGTAGGCACAATTCGTCTTCAGATTTCGGATTTTAGAGCAGTTTCCGCACATATTCCGATTCTTTGTATGTTTAGACATTATTTACCTTTGTTTTCTTTTATTCTCGGAAAATAGTCACTTTCCTGCGCCTTCGAAATGGAAGTCGTATCTTGGTTTATAGCCCTCTTCCTTTCTCGGCTTTTGTTTACGTTATGAAG
Source organism: Bathynomus jamesi (assembly GCA_023014485.1). Lineage (NCBI taxonomy): Eukaryota > Metazoa > Arthropoda > Malacostraca > Isopoda > Cirolanidae > Bathynomus > Bathynomus jamesi. The sequence goes on from JAJOZX010011025.1 coordinate 22,611, forward strand.
GAAATAAGATGTTACTTTGTTTAATCTGAAGTATACTATAATTAGGATACTTTTAATATATCATATATACTTTAACATATACTTTATACGTTACAATTTAGTCTCGCTTCATAATTTATTACCACGAATGCAATGCCACTTTACAGATACGTTGAGCTATATATATATATATATATATTAACTTCTCAGTTGTATCATATATACACGTGTGTGTGTGTGTGTGTGTGTGTGAACGTTTACTCGTTAATTTCCCAAAGAAATTTAAAAAACGTGAAAACTTTGTGTTCTAAATATTTTTTAAAGGAAATGCTCCTTGCAGCGTCCCAGTATTATAAATAAGAGTTCACAAATTTCATGTTTATATAGCTACAATTTTTCGTCTATTCTTTTCAGTTTTTGTGCCTTATCTAATATAGAAACATCTCTCTCTCTCTCTCTCTCTCTCTCTATCTCTTCAAATCATTCCTTATTTTTTACTAAGCGTTCGGGATTCACTCCCATCATCAGTTATATGAATAGAAGCTAAAAGTGGGAAATTAATATTTTTAATTATCCAAACCAAAGATAAATAAACACTATTAAAACTAATTAAAATGATTCAATGTCAAAAACGATAAAAACCTAATTGATAATATAAAATAAGAAGCCACTATCTATTGGCTCCCTCAAAACTTAAATTCGACTTTTTTGATATTTCTGTCATCATCATTCAAAGAAACTAGAAAGAAAATTAATTATGTTATTATGCAAATATTATATATTTGTGGATCTCACTATTATTTCAAGAATGGCCTTTCTATCGGGTTCTTCTCCAAATTTAAGGATCATACGTCTTTCGTTATGCGATCGTCGGTTGTCTATTTATTTAGTTGTGCGCAATGAATGTAGCGCATCCTACGCTGGTTCTACCAAGCACAACTAACAAACTTTTATCTAAGCAGATCTCTCTGGGAGTTTCGGTCTGAAGCATCTCCAGAAGACATTGCCTTCCTGGCCAACCCCCTGGGGTTAGCTGAAAGTCCGCAACTCCAACTCCAGACCTCTCTGGCATTGCGTTTGTGTAACATAATTTTTGTGTCTCAACAATTTTATATGGTGTTATTACCTTCATGGACACGCTGAATTATATTTCACTCGCAAACACTGTCGACAAAGTTTGCGGGTTTCTAAATTTCAAATCTCACCACTTGTATAAGATATCACTTTGACTGGAAAGCACTAAGACTCGCATTCAGTGTCACTTGCATTCAATGTTATGTCTTATTTTACAAGTGATATCTTATTCAGGCACGCGTTACATCTAATTTATTATGTCTCTGCAAGTGTATATGGTGTCAATAACCTCTTATGGTTGATGGCACCTTAAACAGAATAATATTATTAATAAAATTGCGAATGTAGCCCCTATCTTGGTGAAGTAGTATGTGTACAAAAATAACGAGGGGCAATGGGGAGGGGGAGAGCCAGTGCCACGGAGGTGACCCCCTCCTCCCAAAAAAATAGAAAACTAAGTATAGATAACCTAATCTAACCTAATGTGTGGAAATACCAGTTGAATATAGACTACAGTAACCTAACCTAATCTAAACTAAATATATATATATATATATTATATATATATATACGTGCTGTGTGTGTGTGTGTGTGTGTGTGTCATACTATGAACTTTAGCGGGTACCACTTAAAAAGATAAAAAAGTAAGACATTTTGAAAATGTATAAGGTTTAGAGACCACCATATATAATACAGCAAGCTGCCCAATTGCTACTATGAATATAAAAAATATAGAAATGGATTCCACAACAACACTGTCTTAGGCACTGTCTTCTCCGATCTGATCTCGAGTCCTATAAATAAATTAACTCGGAACCATATGCAAATGTTTGCAAAAGTCCTAGACTTTAGATAAATTATTAAAATGAATCAGTCTAAGCATAATTTACTGTATATATATATATATACAGGGTGTCTCAGAAGTCGTGCATCATAGACTTTATTCAGATTTAGATTTACGAGGTTTACGAGTCGAAATGGTTTATAAGTGATGTTTAATTACAATATATGTTCGTTAATGTTTGAATAATAAAATTAATAGTATGTACACTGTACAGTTAATCAAAAAGCTATCTTAAAATAATTAAATTGAATGAAGCTACATTAGCCAATGGTGTCTCAGAAGTCGTGCACCATAGCTTTTTGGTTAACTGTACATACTATTAATTTTATTATTCGAAGATTATCGAACATATATTGTAATTAAACATCACTTATAAACCATTTCGACTCGTAAAACCTCGTAAATCTGAATAAAGCCTATGGTGCGCGACTTCTGAGACACCCTGTATACACACACACACACACACACACACACACACGTGGCATTGAATATTGGTCCCTTATCTGTATAACTTCAACCGGCTATGCTATCTATTTATACAGGTCCATTTAAATCTGTTAAAATTGTATGCAGTAATACTTGGGGAGTCTTAGTTCTATCCCTCATTCCCTCAAACTCTACCATATATATATATTTGGATTATAGTTATGAAGTCTGCATATATATATATATATATATATATAATATATAGAGAGAGAGAGAGAGAGAGAGAGAGAGAGAGAGAGAGAGAGAGAACATGGAAAACAAATCCATAAATAATTTGAAAAGTTCAGACACCGAGGCAGGGGATTCGAGTTCCCATGGTGCTGGATAATAACATTCTAAATACAGGGTGATTCAAAAGTCAGGTTACATAGGGATATACTGTATTATGTAATGATACAGGGGAATAGTCACATCACATATTCGATATGGCCACCGTTAACGGCAATGCACTTGTGCAGCCAGCTAGGACTATCACATCAATGCGCTCCTCCTTCGATAACATCTCATAACTCGTTTACCTGCAAAGAAACAGAAAAGTCCTATGTAACCTGACTTTTGAATCACCTTGTATATTGAAAGTGAGGAAAATTAAGTGCTAAATAAGCATTGCACTTCGTCCAGATGTTCGTCAATTTAATCGTAGAGACGCGTCCTGCATTCATATTCGTCAATAAAGATTGATGCATAAACTTTTATTGCTTGTGGACAAAGTTCAGTTTTATACCATTTATCCCATTCATTTGTCATTTGCAATCGCTAATGCAATTATGGTATATATATATATATATATATATATATATATATATATGGTCAACAAGCTTGACCTTCGTGAAATGCGTAGTCATCGCAGGGAACATGTGAAAGGTTGAAAGGTTGAAAGGTCTATATTTTGAGCTTAGGTTAGGTTCGATTAGGTTACATTAGTCTATATTCAACTGGTACTCCCACATATTAGGTTAGATTAGGTTAGGTTAAGTTACTGTAGTTTATTACTTCAAACATTAGGTTAGGTTAGGTTATGTTAGGTTACTCTATCAATTTTCTACATTTTTAGTGGGTGGAACCCACTTAGCAATGGCATTCCCCTCACTTGACACTCCCTCCCTCCCCCTTATCTTATTACCCCCTGTTAGGTTAGATTAGGTTAGTTTTAACTTCAGTAGGGATGAAACGGGTACCTGAACGCGTACCGACCCGATCGGGTAATGTATTACCCGAGCATACCCGACCCGATCGGGTAACTACTCAAAAATTGGGTAGTAAAAATCTACTTACAAGGGACTTTCTTCGCGACTCAAAGCAGTCGTGAAAAGCGGTCGAAAGTCGTGAAACTACTCCCCATTCTCCACATCCATTTCTTGTTTATAATTTTTTTTATTTATAAAACAAATGACGTAAAATTGTGAAAAATTACCCGTATTTGCATTTTGCAGTGGGTAACATTCAGTATTAGGATTAAGTTTTTGGGTATGCGTAGTACAATAAAGTTGTTTTAATTTAAATTTAATTTTAATGATAATGTTGCGAGACCCGAGTTTCCCTAAATTCTGTAAATTTTAATTTTGGATTTTGTCTCAGAAATAGTATTAATATATTTTTAATATTAAATCATCGATGACAAATTTATTATTATAGTTTATAAACATCTATGATTAACTTTAATTTTATATTTAATTGTTGTTTTTAATTTGTATAAAGTTAAAAAGATTAAATGTTCTGGTTCGTTTGTAGCGTAGCGAGAGCTACGCAGTAGTCACGTCGCGACAGCGCTTCCCGTTGGATCAGTGAGGTTAAGCGAGATTGAGTCCGTCCATCCGTATGGGGGTGACCGTCCTCCGCATTCAGATAATGTAGCGAGCCGTGCTTCAGATCCCATTCAAGCTGTAGTTCCTCTCTGTCACGTGATCTTTGCCGTTGCGAAGAAGGTTAAACAGCCTCAATCATCATTATTATTTTGCTTACTGACTCGAAACCATATCACACTTAGCATTTACTGGCCAATTTATCGCTTCAGGATTGTACTAAGTGAGACACACGCGTACACCATGAAGATAGACGCAGTTCTATAAGACCAAAATAATGATGGCTTTGTTTAACCTCCTTCGCAACATTTAAAGTCATATGATAGAGGGGACCTACAGCGTTACGTAGGATCCGAACCGCGAATCGATACATCACTAGGACGCGGAGGACGATCCTCCATTCAACTACACTCCAGATCCAATGTCGCGTATCTTTGCTGATCAATGGGAAACTGTGCTACGACATTGAACGCAACGTAGCCCTTCTGTAGGACCATTTTCATGCGTGATGCAAGAGTTTAATAATGGTTAATCCGCCTTTCCATTAATTAAATATGTATCGTAGGTTATAGTTATTTTCGTAATGTTTACATTTAAGCTTAGCATTTTTTACCATTTTACCTTCAATACTTCTTAGTTTTGATTCTGTGACTTATGTATTTTTTAATGCAACTCTTCATTCAATCATTATAATAATTTAGACTTAATAATGTTTACTTATTGTTTTTATACTTAAAATGTAATTTTCCAACTGAAGTCTAATTTATGTTACTGATGATCGGAGGGACTCAATCTCGAAACGTTTAGTGGGGAAATAATAATAATAAGAATTCTTTTGGCCATTTTCTTCTTCTCCCATTTGAGATTCTCAAAAAATTAATGAGACTTTCCATCAACGGAATAGAAATGAAAATTAGGTAATGGAATAATTCTTATAACTGTCGTCTTCCCTTTCTAACGCATGAGAATACGCCCTGATAGAATCTCTGACGGACGCGTCTTTCTTCGTGAATAAAAGCGATTAATTTGCATTTCTTATCCGAATACACCCATTGTAAATAGAAGCAGACGTTTCATTGTCCCAATTTTGTGAGTTTCCAAATGTCTAATGGATCTGACATTTCATATTAATTAAACATATTAGACATTACGTTGGACCTCGTAGCTTAGGTCTGGTTATGTTTCGCTATGTCTAACCGCTCGTACCGTTTCTCGTTAAATCAGTTAGGTACGGATGATGTAACGACCCGTAGTTTGGATCCCACGTAAAGTTTTAGGTTTCCTTCGGTCACATGACCTTTGTCGTTACGAAAGAGGTCAAACAACTTCTAGAATTATTATCATCAAAAAGTCCCAAACTAGTAGAATCTACAAACGAAACATTACCTCACCCATGCATGAAATCATCCACAATACTGCACCAGAAAAGACCCAAAATAAAATATTAGCTTTCCAAACTCGACACTGCTTTAACGCGAGACAATCAGACACGTACATCAGAAAACTAAATTGCACTCTAGATTGTGCGACTAAATCCTTGCGTTCCACAAAAATATCCTCGATGAGGAGATAACACAATATCGAACGTTAAAAGCTTTCCCAACAAAAATGAAAGCCAAATTTATCAAATGATACGAACCAAACACACTATTTTCTATTTTCTCCATCTCCACAATAATAATAATAATAATAATAATAATAATAATAATAATAATAATAATTACTTAATTATATTCTGCCACTAAAGCTTATCATTATTATCATAATCTATATTCTTATACGCAGTGATGAAAATGGGTTTTAGGAACTAGGTACACGCTTGGAAAAGGAGCACACACACACACACACACACACACACACACACATATATATATATATATATATGCAACCCCTGATTTTCGTCCTACCATTACTGATGTTCCATCAGGTACAACTGCAAATTGAGAAGTAGGTATACACCGAATACCCCCGTGTCCCCCCATTTCCTTCACTGCTTATAGTGAAAAGCTAAAAATAAAACTATATAAGGTTAAAATATGCAAGTCTGGTGAAGATATTCCAATAGCGAGGGATTTAACATTTAATATCTAATATTTAGTTTCTTATATCACAGAAAATAAAAATATGTTATCTTAGCTCAAAATGCGTATACACTATGTAAATTTATATCTAAAACTTACAACAGATAATCGCTTGCTTTATTTCTCCTTGTTCCTATATCTTTAAAATTAATGTAAACAACCACATTTCCTTGTATTAATTATCGAATAAGATTTGTCGAATATCCTCATTCTGCCAATAAAGCATAACATTTGCCTGTAAATAGCAGTTCTATAATATATAGGTATAAGAAGGCATTAACTGCCCCATATATATATACACACACACACACACACACACAATATATATATATATATATATATATATATATATATATATATATATATATATATATATATATATATGTATGGACATGTATATGTATAAATTGTATATGTATGTACATTTCTTGTTTTGTTGCATCTGATGTATGTCCTCAACATATATACAGGTAATGGAATAATAAATTTCATTATTATTATTATTATTATTATTATCATACTATGCTATATGCAGAGCTGGGCAATAAATACATTGAGTGTATTTAAATACTAAATACTAAATACATGGGAGAAATGTATTTAAATACTAAATACATTTTACGAATGTATTTAGATACTAAATACAAAATACATCACTTGTATTTAAATACATTTGTAAATACATTTTAAATACATACAAATTTTAACATATGCATTCACTAATTCATGAGTAACAACAATATAAAATGCTTGATAAAGGATAAAGAAATAGTACAATCTAATTTCCGATTATATATTTCCCTTTTTAGAACAAAACAAAAACAAAGAACTTAGAACTTACGATGTTCAACCAGTGACATATTATACTCATTATATCATTGCAAAATGAGTAACAATTAATGAGTAGATGAGACATAAACGTAAACATAAGACGTAAGCATAAACATAAGGCACCTTACGAATTCTCTTTTATTTCACGGTTGCTGCGGATCAAAACCAATCTTTCAAAAGTTTTGTGCTAGTACAGAACGTGTATTAAACCAGTAAAAGTATTTACATTTTTATATTTTGAGTATTTAAATACATTGTATTTAAATACTCATTAAAGTATTTAAATACTATATTTAAATACATGAAAAACAATGTATTTATAAATACAGTTCTAAATACACAAATGTATTTAAATATGTATTTAAATACAAATGTATTTAAATACTGCCCAGCTCTGGCTATATGTATATATCTAGGAAAACATTAGCTGTCGCACTGTCATATGTGCATGTATATGTGTGTATATAAATGGAACACTAAAATTGGAAAATGAATTGGAAATTTAAATATATATAAGGGAATAAACATAAAATTTTATACCTTTACCCGATTCGAACGGCTGTTTGTGGGACTCCCCCCACCCCATTCCCCGCGGTTGCCTAACAGAGGCACTGTCTCCAGGCTCGATTTCTTCGCTGAACTCACCAGAATGGTGCTGAACTTGTAGTGTTAACTTGTAGGCAGTTTCAGCTCGGTGAATATAACTCATAGTTAACTTTGACATATGTTTTAAACTTGAAATATATAAACAAGTAATTATTTATAAGAAAAGAACTCTTAAAACCTTATAGATAATTTCACCGTAGATACAGTAGATATAACTCCGACTTGTAAAATAGACTTGTAGCTGATATCTTGAAATTTGAATTATTTGCCTGGAAATAACTTATAAGTAGCTCCAACTTGCGGTGAAAAAACAAACTTAAAATTTAAAGTTTAGGCGAAGAACAACTTTAGAGCATCAGTGTTTCTGTCATTTCAAATTTTAAGAGTACATACAACAAACGAGATTCTAAACAACTCAAGTTGTTTTCTAGTGGTCCAAAATCTAACTTGATTTGAAGTCACATTCTTTTAATGACTTCATGTCCTATTTGTGGACCAATAGAACGCGGCGACTTAAGTTTGTGACGTAAAATATAAACAAAATTCAGTTAGGGCTACTCTTGGCCAGGTCTATTTAGTAGTCTATGGGTTGAAAGCTTAGCCATTCGTCTGGACACTCAATACAGGTCAGCAGGGTTCTAACATCATGCTTCCATGGTCCAGCCAACAATAAGATTGAATAAAGCCTAAATTGTAGCCTAGGTTTGAACTCCAGCTGAACTAGCCTAGGACAATATAGGCCCAAATATTGCAATGATGCGAGCCCAGTTCTTTATTTAAGGCTTATAAATGCATAAATTTAATTTAGCTTGGCCTTCTCACACCAATAAAATTTATTTTCTAATATAAATAATGTATTCAATTCTTGAAATATCTTTAATTTTACAACCGACAAATTGTTTGTTTACAAAAAATAACTTGACTTTTCTCGATCCAAGCTCAAGTAAAAGGCAACGCAAGTCTAGTGGAAACATGAGTTTTTGATCAAAAGAAAGCTGCAACTTGAGTTGCAAAGTCTTGGCGATGTGGGTAACGAGATTAAAAGTTGATGGTCGTTTTATTTCAATAAGTTGAGTGGGAATAACTAAGTATCATTATACATAGATTAAATAGGCAGAATAATGAGCTTGCGTTAATGAAGTCTGCTGAATGAGAATGTGTCAGATGGTAACATTCATTTTCCATGCTTTTCGGCGACAATTTTATCAAGAGAAGAAAAGAGCGATTTGACCTTAAGCTGCTGAAATTGTAATTTCCTGTTTTCTGCCTAATTACAAATCATGAACTCTGTCATGAGTAGTTTCGAAAAATCTGTAATTCTCATGATTTTGTGAGTTAACTAATTAATCGCAATTAGCATACTTATTTGTTTTACAAATACGAACTTTCACGGTAATATTCATTCAAATTAAGAGATGTGTATGTGTGTGTGTGTAAGAGAGAGAGAGAGAGAGAGACAGCGCAATGGTTAAGTATTTAGTTAATTTTAATATTATAAATAAAGGAATAATAGTTTAAAAATATTTAAGTCAAATACAGCGGCAAGATATGTATAGCTGCAGAAAGAAATTCACCGAAAATTTGAAACTTTCAAAAACCATAAAAAAAATTTAATTAGTAATTTTTGGGCGGATCTTATGAATGTTTAACTTTTCGGCGAATTTGTTTCCAAAGCTGTACATGTCCACACGAGCTGTAAGATTTGAAAGCACGATAAAAACAGGTGATCAGTCGTTGGTACGAAACGCTTCCGAGCACAATTATTGTTTTCTATTTTTACTCATTCACAATTTTTTATATTTTTTTCCATGAAACAATTTTGGATATATTAAGATTGGCAAAGAAGATCTAGAATGAAACAAAGAATAATATTTTTACAGTTAAATTAAAACGGACGATTTCTGAAACATTACCGAAGTTGGAGAATAATTTTTATGCAGGTTTTCAATTTATGTTTATATTGTTCGAATATATACAAAAAGCCACCATAAAGGTACGAATAAGATGTGAGTGTGTACTGTATATTATATATACACACTATACTGTATATACGCTCGTGTGTGTGTGTATATATATATATATATATATATATATATATATATATATGTGTGTGTGTGTGTGTAGGTTAAAAAAGAATTTATTTGACATTAATAGGAAATAACGTAAAGACGGAAGGGCGTTTCTATTAATCTGTATCGCAAAGGAGAAAGACTCGCGTGACCATTAAACGAAGACGTCTTGTTCAATGGCATCCGAAAGACGATCAAAAGAATTACCTAAATGAGTCGTAAAAGGCTCTTTTACTTCGCTTCTTTAGTCCCTCTCCGGTATCAAACGCACTCCGTTAACACTTCATGAAACGTTATCTATCTTCTCTCCAACCTATCCGTTACACCAGCGTTACGGAGTGATACTGCATAAAAGACGTTATACCATAAATTTCCCACTAAAACAACCTCCTAACGCGCCATATATATTCGTATATCGCGCGCAACTTTGTTCCTGAGGGCAATACGCGAATGGTTTACAATGGACGGATTTTAAATGAAAGAGGATCCTGCGAATTGCCTGTTACCCAGTCTTCACCGAGGAAATAGGAAATACACGAAAATTACTAGCAATAAATGGAAAGAATGTACGCACTACAACAGAGGAATCTACTTCCCTTAGAAACAATGATTTAACGCGGGTTTAAAGAGATTTCAGATGTATTACTTTGCCATAAAACCTTAGCAAATTGTTTAAGAGTTTATCCCTATGCAATTTGTTTCCTTGTTAATTGCAATATATATATATATATTATATATATATATAATTCGTGGCGCTTATAAGTATTCGTACAGATCAATATTTCAGTTATATTCGTCCTTATTTTTTGTATCATGCATAGAATAATTCTAGGGCTGAAAGCTAGAAAGGCCAATGTCAAAATTTTGCATTTTAAGAAAAACACGATTGAAGGTTTCTTTCTGTAATCAAAATTCAACCTTTATTAGCAAACATTATTTCTTTATTTCGATAAATTGTACACATACGCACTCTCATTTAACGCCTTTTTCAAAATCATGCTGCCTCTTTATCTGCATCATCTTCGCTCAGGACATTGGTTGATTGCAGTGCACCGTGTGATTTTATTACATTAGCCTTTGTAGCACTGAAAGAGCAACTGATTTCGAGTTCAGCCCTACCCTTATCTCAAAAAATGGATTTTTTGACATTGGCCCTTCAGGCAGTGAGGCCTAGAATTGTAAAAAGTTACCGCTCGTTTGGAAAATTTTACAAATAAAAAAATTAGTTTAACTCCAATATACAGGGTGTTTCAAAAGTCCCTCATTATTTTTAAAATTTTATTAAAATAGCAATTACAAGAGGAACCAAATGAGAATTTGGTTGCTGAGTCTATGATTCATGAGAATTTTGGTGGCATCAAACTTGGCTTCATAAATCTACTGGAAAGTCACTGGTACACCTCAACGTGGGCACCGTCTTTTCGAAACAAGCGAGCCACCGTTTTACGCATTCTTGGCCGACATTGGACAACATTTCGGGAGTAACAGAAGCACACGCATTCCTGATCCGTTCTTCTAGTGTGGGGAGGACTCGCGGCTTGGTGGCGTACACTTTGCTCTTAATGTAGCCCCACAAAAAGAAGTCGCGTGGGGTAAGATCAGGCGAGCGAGCAGCCCATTCGATGGGACCACGGCGACCAATCCACCGATCCGGGAACTGCTTATTCAGAAATGAGCGAACCTCACGCGAGTAATGAGCAGGGGCACCGTCTTGCTGGAAAATGACTTCTTGCATGTCAGCTACAGCTGACAGTTAGGGGATGCAGAACTCCTGAAGCATACGAAGGTAATTGTCTCCGTTGACGTTCACGGAATTTCCATCTTGATCCCGGAAGAAGAACGGACCAATCAGCCCAGCTGAGGAGATGGCACAACAGACGACCAATTTCGGCGTGTCCCTTTCATGTTCACGGATCTCCGCAGGCTTGTGAGTTCCCCAGATGCGGGTGTTGTGCCGATTGACGCGACCAGAAAGGTGGAAGAGAGCTTCGTCGCTGAACCACATGTGCTCCAGGATCGATGGGTCTCTTTCGTAGTGATGCAGCAGTGTCTCCACATCTCCACCCGGCAATCGTAGTCTTGAGGTTCCAGCTTCTGAACCACCTGGATCTTGTACGGATACAGCTTGAGACCACGCCGCAAAATCCGTTGGATAGATGTCGCGCTGATGTTCAGTTCCGCAGCAGCTCGCCGAATGGACTTTCCTTGACTCTGAGTAAACACCTCACGGACAGTTTCGACATTCTCCTCACTCCGCCCACTTCGAGGTCTTCCTGATCGTGGTTTGTCCTTTACGGATCCGGTCTCCATAAACTTCCGGTGGGTGGCGACGATGGTGTTCCTATCCGGTGCATAATGCTGTCCGTAGACTGCCCGGAATCGTCGTTGCACTTCGACCACAGATTGAAAAACCTCCTGCCATGCAGCGATTTTACACCTCTGCTCTAGAGTCAGCATGGTAGCAGAAGAAAACGGAGCAAAACTTCAAATGTAGACTCAAAAAAATTCTCAACTACTGAGTAAGAGTTTACCACAAGATGAACGTCGTTGGTCGATTAGCTGCAAAGAAAATTGAAAATCAAATTAGTGAGGGACTTTTGAAACACCCGGTATAATGTAAAACATCAAAGAATTTGAGAAAAAGATAAAAAAGTGAAAATGCAAACGTTTTCGTACATTTCTTTCCAAAATTATTTAATACTTTGTGTGTCCAACTTTAGTTTCAATGATTTCAATGATTCGTTTTGGGTATTTTTCTACAAGGTTTTGACATCTCTCAGCAGAAAGTTCAGACCATTTTTCTAAAGAAAATTGTTGCAATTCATTCAGATAAGAAGGGTGTCTCTTCCGGACACCATTTTTCAAATCAAACCATAAATTCTCGATTAAATTGACATCTGGATTTTGGCTGGGTCACTTGAGAAGCTTGAAATTCATTTGCTGAAGCCATTTCATGGCGCTCTTACTGTTAAGTTTTGGATCGTTATCTTGTTGCAGTACACAAATGCGACCCACTCGCGACTCTCAAACTGAAGGCAATACATTTTCTTCTAAAATTCCTGATATTTCTTCGAATTCAAGATTCTATTGATGGCAACACGCTTTCCTAGAACAGAAGCACTAAAGCATCCCCAAATAAGCAAACTACCAGCACCGTGTTTAACGGTAGGAAGGATGTTTTTTCCTTGAATGCAGTATTTGATTTTCGGCAAACATACCGTCGTTCGTTGTTCCCGAATAATTTAATTTTGGTCTCGTGTGTCAAGAGAACTTTCTTCCAGAATGCAAATCCACCATTTTGATGATCTTTGGTGTACTTTAAACGAGTTTCTTTGTGTGCTTTTCGTAGCAGAGTTTTTCTTCGTGCAACTCTTCCATGCAAACCATCCTTTCTCAGTGTACGACGTAAAGTAGAGGGATGGATATCGATCTTAACCAGTCTTAATGTTTGTCAAATATTACCTGCAGTCACTCGTGGATTCGCAGCAGCCATTCTTTCAGTCCGTCTAGCTGTACATTCTAAAATCTCGCCCTTGAGTGTTCCAAAGCCTTTCCATTTCTTTATAACTGCAGCAACCGTCGTAAATGACATTCGAAGTTCTTCTCCTATCTTCCCATAATTCTTTCCAGACTCGTGTGCAGCAATAACAGATCTCTTAAGATCTGTAGACAGCTCTTTACCACGAAGACCTATTGCTTACTAATAGTTTGTACACTGATGTACAGTCATCCATCTTCCTTGAAGATTCAAAGAGAAAATTCTAGAACTCAGACTTGTTAACAGTCTGTAATCACTAAACAGCCAACTACTGATAAAGTTTTTAAATTCTTCAAGCCTAAGGTGGGCACACAAAGTATTAAATATTTTTGTAAATAAATATACAAAAACTTTTGCATTTTAACTTTTTTTTATTTTCCTCAAATTCTTTGATGTTTTATGTTGAAGTTGAACCAAGTTTTATTTGTTAAGTTTTTCGAAACAAACTGTAAACTTTTCATAACTATCCTATGGATGGTACAAAAAATAAAGACGAATATAACAAGTATTCCTCTGTTCGAATACTTATGAGCGCTACTATATTGTAAGCAATTGAGTGTCTGTAGAAAGATCTCATTGACCCTTGTAGACTCTCTTAATTAGTGGGCGTGGCCATTTGGCCGTGGTTGGTCAGTTAACCATATAATTATGAAGACGAAACTGTAATCATCAACCACACGCCAAACTGGCCAACCATTTTTCTAGAGGTCTTCAAAGAGGAAGCCGATATTTTACAAGTTTCTAATTTTGTATTTTTCTTATACTTTGCAAATTGTTAAATTTAGTTTTCCTAATTATGTTGATTTTTGTGAATTAACTCGTAATTTTGCATAGTGTTTTATATGTTTATAATATAAGCATCTTCTACATAAGTTTTACCTTGTTTCAAAGTGGGTACTTGGATCAAGTCCTTGGGCAACTATTAGTCAACTCTCAAGCAGACACGTGACACGGAACGTCAGTGAAGCTATCGGAGCATACTCTTTACACTTCGGAAAATCCACTTGTCTTACGTAATTTTCAGTTATTTAACTTTCTTTTATAACTTTGTAAATATTATATACACATTGTTTAAGCTTCTCTTCAACCTGCACCTATCAAAGTAAACATATATATATATATATATATATATATATATATATGAAAATTATTAGACGAAAGCGCTTGAGCACCATTTTGTGTTTCCTTTCCTTCGTGGTTTTATTCATCATATATATATATATATATATATATATATATAAATTTTCTGCAGGAAGGAGGGGCCAAGGGCAAGCGCCCCTCCATAGAAGAGCCAAAATCAAGGTCCAGGGTTTTCGAGATGCCTAGACACACTGCGTTTGAAAGATGGGAGATCATAGACAAAGATGGATTGAGGAAGATTTCCACAGTTGACCGGTTGAGTAGATGAAAGACTGAATATATATTATATATATATATATATAATTTATATATATATGATGTTTCACAACCGGTCTGCCATGCTTTGGGAGTGATATCGAGTAAAAAAAGTTAATACTCGTACAACATAGGTTCTCTTAACAACCGTTGCTGAGCTAGGACGTTTTAAAGTGCGCTGAAAATAATAAATTAGAGTATTAATCTGATGTGTTTATTGTTACATTTTGAGATGCACCTTATAAATGTTCAAAATGTCCGCCTCGGTTTTCAATGCACAACCTTGCTCGTTCCAATCGAGAATCCACTGCCCATTAATCATTTCAGGGTGTTCTCGTATGTAAGCAGCGGCATCCATAATACGACGCAAGAGTTCCTCTCTCGTTTGTACTTTAGTCTTGTAGACCATCTCTTTCATAAGACCCGATAAAAAGAAATCTAACAGGGTTAGGTCCGGAGATCTCGGGGCCACGATATTGGACCAGCAAGACCAATAAACACATCAGATTAATACTCTCGTTTGTTTTTTCCGTGCACCTTAAAACGTCCGTAGCTCCGCAACGGTTGGAAAGAGAACCTATGTTGTATTAACTTATTTTACTCGATATCCCCCCCCCCCCCAAAGTATGGCAGACCTGTTGTGAAACACCCTGTATATAATATATATGGGTGCTTCCCGCCATGACGCAAAGTATCATTGTTACAGTACAGGGTGTACATAAAGTCAGGATCTATTTTTGTGAAATAATTATTTTTTTCTATTTTTCTTTTCAGAAGCCCTTAAGAATGAATACAGAAGAGCGTGTGGCAATAGTAATTTGGCGAATCGAGGGAAAGAAATACAATGACATCAGAGAGAAGTTTAGAAGGAGATTTCATAAGCCGGGGCCAATAGACAAGACAATACGAAAATTGGTGAACAAATTTAAACGAACGGGCTCTGTAAATGATGAAGCAAGATCGGGACGACCGTGTATGTCAGATCTTACCGTGAATGCAGTACGCGGAATTATCACTGACGAGCCACGTACGTCCGTTCGTGCTGCATCACACAGACTCGGCCTCCCGACGTCATCTGTGCACAAAATTCTGAAAGTTAATTTGCAGAAGAAAAGCTATCATTTGCAGGTTTTACATGAGTTACATGAGGAAGATTTCCCTCGACGAAGTGCTGTGTGTGCTGATCTCGTAGAACAAATCTGGAGTGATAATTTAATGGACAACATTCTCTTTAGTGATGAAGCCACTTTCCATACATGTGGAAAAGTAAATCGCCATAACTGTCGAATTTGGGCAGATGAAAGACCGAATGATTTCGTCCAAAATTGGGAAAGAGACTCACCTAAAGTTAATGTCTGGCTGGGTTTAACAAAATCTAAGGTTTATGGTCCTTTTTTCTTTGCTGAAGCTACAGTTACGGGGCTTATTTATCTGGACATGTTGCAGCAATTCCTTGAACCTCAGCTGATTGGGGATAGGATTGTTAGTACCGTCGTCTATCAACATGATGGTGCTCCTTGTCACTATGCCAAAATTGTTCAGGATTATCTAAATGGACGTTTTCCAAATCGCTGGATCGGACGCGGAAGCAACAGACCTTGGCCAGCGAGATCACCAGATTTAACCCCTTTAGATTTCTTTGCATGGGGCTTTATCAAATCGCACGTCTATCAGACGAAGATTACGAGTCTTGAAAACTTACGTACACGTATACGAACTGCTGCAGATAACATAACCCCGCAAATGCTCCAGAATGTGTTTAGAAAGGCTGCGGAACGATTTGAGCTGTGCAGGGATACTGATGGGCGTCACGTCGAATCCTACTCTTAATTATTTAATAAATGTTACCACTTTATCATTTTATGATTGAATTCCATATAATTTCCAAGTGCTTCACAAAAATAGATCCTGACTTTATGTACACCCTGTATAATATACAATTAAGTAGGTTGTACTCACCACAAGACGTGAAAATATACAAGCCACAAGCGTAGGAGTGTACTGTATGAAGCGCAGAGAGAGACTGACTGAGGGGCGTTGTGGTGGATTGGTGGGAGGCGAGCCCCAGAAATGGGTACCCTGGGTAGCCTAGTGGTTAAAACGCCGGACTGTTAATTGAGCGATCGTGAGATCGAGTCCGGGTGAGGAATTCGTAATTTCTGACCACCCGTGGTGGTTCGGATTCCAAGTTGAAGTATAAATCTAAGGTGGAGCAACGAGCTTGACCTTCGTCAGAATGAACAATTCGGGCATAGAATATCATACATGACCACTGCCCAATGTTAAAACAAAGAAATAAAACCATTTCAACAGAAATGAATTTAAAAATAACAAATTTAACAAGGAATTTCACCATTAGCATTTAGTGTACAATCTAAACTAATTTTCCTTTGCTCTTTTGTATCGTGTGTTTTATATAATCCTACATTAAATTTCATATAAATTTTATATAGGTTATATATCAAATTTTATATGGTATAGACTATAGAGAGTCCATCGGTTTACTACATTTGTCAACTGAAGACTTTAATTTCTATTGAACTCATGATGTATTTTCAACATTCGAAGTAACTCAAAAATGTAACCTAAAAATATTTAACTCTTTTGTTTTGTTGTATTTTAAAATAGGTGGGTTTTTGTTTTTGTTTTTCGAGAGATTCTTGGGCTGTAGCGAGGCACGTAAGC
>JAJOZX010011025.1:45000-55000 GCA_023014485.1 Bathynomus jamesi
CATATTCGCTTTAGCACACAGGCTTCGAGATTGTTTTCTTATATCCGAGTCATCACTCAAGGAGCTGGTAATAGTTTGACCCAAATACTTAAACTCTTGTACTTCCTCAATTACTTCACCATTCATTTTAAACCTTATATCAGCTGGCTGATTACAGCTTTTAGGATGAAATTGCATCACCTTAGTTTTTGTAACATTAAAAAGAATGTCATGGTTCTGCGAATACACTTCGCAGACGTTTAGTAGCCGATCCCGACCTTTAACAGAGGGACTTATTAACACCATATCATCGGCATAAACTAAGCTATTTATCCTTGTGTTATCTATACAACATCCCACTGTTGCCTCATTAAGTGAAGCAATTAATCCGTCAATATACACGTTAAACAGCATAGGGGAGAGCAAGGAGCCTTGTCTCACCCCGCAAGAGGAGCTAAAACACTCGGATAGTACATTGCCCCACATAACAGTGAAAGATTGGTGGGAATACCAAAACTTCAATAAATTTAATATGTACATGGGAACCTTCCTGTCTTCTAGTTTTGCAAATAAAATATTGTGGTTCACCCTATCATATGCCTTACTTATATCTAGGAAACAGCTATAAATAGTTGAATTACTGTCAATGTATTTAGATATTGTTTCTTTAAGTACATAGATACACAGGTCAGTTGAGTGGGACCTTTTAAAGCCAAACTGATTAGATGTCCATAGGAAATCATTCAGTCGGAGTAACAAGAGTTTTTCTAGTAGTTTCGAGAAGAAGGCGACAGCAATAGATAGGCCTGTAATTATTGCTGGACAGAATGTCTCCGTACTTATTTTTGACCAGGGGCAAGATATATACCCTCATGAACTCTGCAGGGATATAGCTATGAGCAAGCATGGCTGATAGGAGAATGATATATGCAGACATACTACGTCATTGGCATATTTTAAGTGCTCATTCGATAAGTCATCTACCCCCGACGCAGAACCAGTCTTTAACTCTTTAATTAACCTCTTTACTTCAGAAAATGATATCAAAGTATTTTCTCTTGTCCCTCCCACAATCGTTTCGCTGCAATCTATCTTAAGATTATCCCTACTCACACTGTTAAGAATGTTAGAGTAGTGGTTTCTCCACAGCTTTGCAATTTCATCCTCCCCCGACACCCTATCGATTGTCGGAGGGAGGACATTTTTGACACCCGTTTGATTCTTAACAAATTTCCAAAATTTGTTATCGTTATTTATGCGAGTTTCACAGGCTTTTGATGCTCGAATAGACTCTTCTTCCTGTTTACATCGCCTTATAGCCGCCTTATACTGACTCCGACTTCTACACATATTCATGTATACTGGTCCTAATCTGGGTCTACCATGAAAGCACCACAAATCATAGGCGTCTTTCGATTCCCTCTTCAGGGCGGCAATAAAATCATTCCATCCAGGAATAATCTTAATATGATAGTTGTAAGATTTAATCAGGGGGCTTCTTGCTTCTCTTAACAGGGATATTATCTTACTATGTACATATAATACCTATCTATGAGTTTACAGTGAGAATCATTTGAGCAAGGATTATTACAGGCAAGGTGCAAAATTTCTAAATTATTAAAGAGGTGACTTGTTCTGTCTTTGCATTTTATGCTCTGCTGCATATTAACATTGGACCAATCGACGCGATTATTCTTACCTCTTGAGTTCTTGTTAAGTCGTGTTGCGCATAAATTGGTAACGTTAATTAATATTTCTAATGGTCTATGATCAGAAAGAAGAAAATCATGCAGAATATGAACTCTAACAATTCGATCCTTTAGATTAATACTTGTGAGACAATGATCAATCCACCTGATGGTACCACTCATATCACTAACGTAGTAAAATTACCACTGGCTACCCCTATTAGTCTGATACAGAGCTGGGCATTTGCGGCATATTTTGCGGTACTGCGGTACTGCGGTACTACCGCAAACCGCAAACCGGAACCGCATAACGCAGTACCGCAAAGGATCGCTGAAAGTACCGCAGTACCGCTACCGCATTCAAATTTCCGCGTACCGGTTTGGTGCCGGTTTGGTAGTTTGGTAGTACCGCAGTACCGCAGTACCGCAAAATATGCCGCAAATGCCCAGCTCTGACCCCTAATACATCTACATCACTTATACTTAAATTGGCCGACTCGCACACGTTACCCAATTCTACAAAGAATTCCGAGTTCACATGCGCGTTAAAGTCCCCCATTATTATACAGTGAGAATATTTGGGGTTATCTGATAATGGCTTAATTTTGTAGAGCAAATCAATGTATTCATCTAGATTACTGCCGTTGTTGTATGGTAAATAGCAGTTTACAATTAATATGCAATCATTGTTCACTCGTAATTCAATGCCTAACAACCTTACATTATCGCTTGTTAAAATTTTTATATATTTTGACAAATTTTTCCTTAATAAGAAAGCAACACCACCAAAAGGCTTACCGTACATTAATTCATCTGATAAGTCTACTGCTGATGACGCATGGTACATAAAGTCATCATGGATGGTAGATATATATATATATATATATATACACACACACACACTGCTGTGTATATATATATATATATATATATATATATATATATGTATATATATGTATATATATATGATGAATAAAACCACGAAGGAAAGGAAACACAAAATGGTGCTCAAGCGCTTTCGTCTAATGACATCCTCAGGAACACTGAGGATGTCATTAGACGAAAGCGCTTGAGCACCATTTTGTGTTTCCTTTCCTTCGTGGTTTTATTCATCATAAATATTTTTCACGTGTTACTTTCGTGAAATAATTTTCATATATATATTATATATATATATATATATATATATATATTATATATATACACACGATATATATATATTTTTTATATATATACACATACACTATATATATATATATATATATATATATATAATATATATATATATATAATATTATATAATATATATATATATATTAGGGTGTGTTTATGGTATATGGTGAAAAATGCGAAATGAAAATGCAAGGGAGCGGAACCCTTTATTTTGTGAGGATACATGAGAAAACAGAACAGGCAAAATTTCTTTGTAATCCAACAACATTTAGAGGTTGCCCACAGCTGATAGGTATTTTCAATTTATAGGGCAATGGAAATTTTAATTCTCAGTTTAAATGATAAATTGCATCTCCAATATACATCTCCAATAAGTATTCAGAACAAATATATCGTGTGAGTATATTCACTAAATTCATAATTAACGATTAAAGTACATGACACCTCGAGTGTTGGCGTTCATTTTTTCATCAAAGTGGCTTTGGAGGCTGTCGGCAAGACTTTACGATGTTCTTCGACGATTTGAATCATGAACTGCATCTGCTCTTCGTTCCGAGTCCTTCCAGCCTTCGTGAATTCTTGAATCAATGCTATGCCTCGCTCTGCTGCATCATTCACTACATTTAAGGAATCCACCCTGATCTTTGCTGAACCAAAGCTGATGTTGTTTTCCCAGTTTGATGGATCCTCTTGCAGAAAATCGACCGGAAGATCTAGAAGGGTGAACAGATTGTACGTATTGGAAGAGCAAAAGTCTGCTAAAGTCTTTCCTCTTGGATCTGGAATCCAGACTCGTCGGGGGGGAGCTTCTGACCCTTCAACGGAATTCATATTCTCTACCATTTTCCGCTTCTCATCATCATCGACTGCAGGATCGAATAGTGCAAGGCCCACGTTTACCTCATTGAGGTACCAGAGATGCCGATTAAAACTCTTGTACCCAGCGGCGTTGGTGTTTTGCAACTTTTGAAGGAGGGCTAAGTCGCTTCGTGGAGCGCTTGCTGCTTCTCTTGCTGAAAACCACGGAAGGACGTAATCTTGAGCAACGAAGAGACAGAAGTCCCGCAACCCAGAAATCAGGCGGTCACTGCTACTTGCTCCACGAGATGTTGAAGGACATTGGTTCATGTGCATCGTGAACTGGTATCTGAACATCCAAATCTTGAAAGAGTAAATTCCACGCGCCATCCACCGTGCTCGGTGCAAAGCCCATGGAGCCATGAACACAGGACTCCGACGTCCGTGAGGTACTCCCAAGAAAATGACTACAAGTTCAAGAAGCTCTTTGTAGTCATCTCTGGGATGCTTCACTTTCAGAAGGTCATTTGCTTCATGAATCATCTTCTCGGCCCAGAGACTGATCACTGCAGCCGTGTCCTCTTCGTCCGCGGCAGTGGAGTATTCATTCAATTTCAGTTGCGGCCAAACATTACGGAAGCTCTGGAAAATCGTAATCTCAGGTCCTTTGGAAAGGTCTCCAACAAGGAAAGAAAATACTGCTTCAAGCAGCAGTTCCAGCACGTGATGTCGACACGCAAAGTAAATCATTTCACGCCCGAGAGCCTGCTCTACTCGCACACACACTCCTCCATGGATGCCGGTGTTGGTGGCTGTCGTGTCAAAGCAAAGAGCTTTGATCTTCTGGCCAAGATCCCAGTTTTCGATGGTTTCGATGATGACGATTGCTGTCCTTTCTGCCTTGGAGTCTGGGAGTTTGGGGATGGCTAGAATCTTGCTCAACCCATCCCCGGTAACTAAGATGGCTAAACGGTCGATTTTGTCTCTTCCCATTAAGTCTGCCATAAGTTTTCCATCCCAGTGAAGAACAAGAGGGCATTCAGGCTTGTAGGAAGCTCTCACCTCTGCTTCGTGGGCTGATCTGTACCTGGATCTGCTGGCCCGAATAGCACTTGGACTGAGGCACATCTTACTTATGTCCTGACCCATTTGCATGCCAAAGGGGATGAGAACACGAGCAGCTGCCCTGTCGCTCATCCGCGTGCGGTCCAATGCCGCAGCGACCTCCGAACTGATTGCCGTCGTCCCACGGCGATGTTTTGGAGCCGACGATGTAACTGGCTTTCTTTTTGGACTTGTTTCCTCACTTGATGACGCTGACGATGAGGTTTCCATAACAACGGTAGCAGAGATTTCTTCCATTTCCTGCACATGCCTGTCTTTCCGCTTCAATTCCTGAGCAGTTCTTTCTTGGGCCCTTGCGACTTTTTTGGCAATCTTCTTGTCGACATTTCCAATCCTTCCTCTCCGACCCTCCTCCCTTTGAGCAAGCAGGAAGTCCTTGTCCTCCTGAATTTTGATAAGATTTAGGGCATTTTGGTGACCAATGTCGAAAAGGTTGTTCAAGCTTGACCTGAACGCAGCCTGGTTGTCCAAATTGGTCTTCGTTTTCCGCGAAATTCTCTTCTTCAAACCCTGCCATTCGTCATGCAATTTCCGGACGTGCTTCTTGACGTCGTGCGGATGTTTCGTCGGTAAACCTTCTGTCACCCAGATTTCAATGATGGCTTGTGATGTCGAGGACACACTCTCAGCTAAGGATTTCTTCTCTTCATTGTGGAGATGGAAAAGGTACTTCAATACATCACCTCTTGAAGGTAATTGCTGACCGGCAATAGTAGGACTTGATGACCCCACAAGCCAGATTGATGTCTTCGATCTTGTACATGCCGCCACCGTTCACCAGTTATCTGTGAATAAGACAAAACAGTGAAATTGGTAAGTTAATTTAACCCATTCATGGATAAAGTACCTCAGGAAAATGTGTAGAAATAAGCCACCCTCTTGTAACCGTAATCTGTGTTCAAACAATGATTGGCTGATAACCCATGAACACAATATGTATTAAAATTATAATAATTTTGCGAAATCATGCATACATAACCATTTACAGTATATCCAATCCATATATAAATTTAAAATAATCTACGGTACATACACTATTTCACTCAGACGATGCGAAAAAAGATGATTGCAATACGCTGAAGCAGAGAGCGTCCAAATTTTATACGCATAAAAATTAAACCTTATAACTATTTTTGGAAACAAAAATATTGCCGGTAAAACAAGTCATTATACTTACAAACAATTCATAATACCATCCATTACAGTGCTAAGTAAAAAAAACGTTTGAAATATATGAATTATTTAAATAACACTTACCGTTATGAGAACTGTGATGCTTCTGGCCACCATTACGTAAATGCACGAAAGACGTGAGTAATTAAGAGAAAACGATTTAGAATTAAAGAAAATTAATTTGTTGGTATACTGAAGTAAAGAAATATGGATTATCAGAACGCAATTGACAAATGCAATTTCTAATTTTGGGGACGCTGTGTATCAATGGGTTAATAAACACTAGAAGTGACTTAAAAAGGGCGCATAAATAAATGAGCATATGGGTAAAACTTTGGGGTCTTTGGGCAACCTCTAAATATTTGATGATTTTCCAAAACAATCAGGTGCTTTATTTGCTCCCGGAACCTCATCATTTGCGGGGTTCCGTGACCCGAAATTCACACTTTCAGTTTTTAAAAGCACCCTAATATATATATTATATATTCAGGTATACATTTTCCGTATTCACTAAAATAATTATAACGAAAACACTGTCATTTATATATTTATGTCGCATATAAATAATACATGAAGAATGGAGCTTAATGAATACTCCACATTATTTTCACCCAATCGTATGATGCTAAAACTTCCACCACTCAGCACCCAAAACCGCACCAATACGCCTTAGATACACACACACACACACACGCACACACACATATATAATATATATATATATATATATATATATAGCCATATAGGGACGCCGACGAACTTTCCTCTGCGACTGCACATGCTAGGTAGTAGGGTGTGTCAATTTGGGAGATGAAAATTAATTTTTGCCGATTCCTTCACTGAGGGGTTTTAAAAATATGTTTTTGGATGTGAATTCAAATCTGCTATTATTTTTGTGATTGCTCAACACTTAGCTTGGTAAATCTACGTTTGATTGAAAAACACATAAATTGCTCTCGAAAACAACATTTATTAATTTTAGCTTCTCAAAATGTCAGGTAATGCTATAAAAATTTTAGTTTCTCTGCATAAAACATATCCTAGTAATCATAAAACACATCCTTGTAATCATAAAACATTAGAAAGTAATGACATCAGTAAAAAAAATATTTAAACAAGAAGTTTCATCAAGTCTTGCTTTGATTCGTTCTTGGACATCAGCCGCCGACTTGCTTCTTGGCCTCTGATATAGCCCTCACGTTTCTCATGTGTATACACCCTGCCTGCTGCCTCTGTGACTTGTTTCACACACCTCTCTGTTGACTGAGCATGACAGGGCCACTGTGGAACTTGCATAGGCTTGTCAAAGAACGTCTTTACTTCCGCTGTAGTCAGTTTACATGTCAAAGGAGGTTCAAATACCCCGTCAGACCAGTCTGTCAGCTCCAACACGGAAGAAGCACTGGGGTTGATGGAAGGTGTCTTCCTGGGACGTACAGAAAGATCTCCAAGTGTGTCATCATCTCCACCCCTCATGTCAACAATCTTTTGGACACCAGCTCTCCTCTCCTCACTGTCATCTGAGCACAAGAGTGTCTGAATTATCATTTCGCTGAATGCATACCATGCTGAGCGCTTGATGGTTGGCAAAACAGCATCCACTACAGCCTTCTTTTGCAGCCTAACTAGCCGCAGCTGAAACAAGATGTGGCGTGGGCCTTCCACCCAAGAGTGTTTTACTTTGATGTTGAACCAACAGGGGTAGTACACACCAACAATGTATTCCATTATCAGTCTTAAGTTGTTGAGGGTTTTGCCTTTTTTGAAACCCATATGCGACAAAGCCTGTTTGCTGTTGTCAACCACCTTGAATGGCTCACTGGACCAATTTCAAGAAGGGCCAGATCTGTGGGAAGTTCTCCTGTCCTTATGGCCTGTGTGATCCTATACCCGTACGCTTGATCAGTAGAGAGATCCTTCACGACATTGTCACTCAATGAAGTAAGAGGCTCTCCAATTGAGAGTTTGGTGAATGAAGGATAAATTTCAAGTTCGGTTGCAGTGTCTAGCATCTTGCCAATGTTACCTGTCCACTTGTTGTTAGACAAGGTCTTCCCATCCAGTGCTGTGATTAAGTGTCGCAGGGGTAACTCGTTAGTGTGGAGGGCACAAACCAACCAGATCAGCTTACGGCAAAGCTTGACCTCTACCCAATGCATGGAACCACCCTCCCAGCCAGTGTTAACATTTGTAGAATCACCTCCAATGGCCTGCAGGCTTTTATCAATGCCCTTCTTCTTCATGAAATCTACAAGATTATCAGCAATAACTTCAGCAGGTTTTTTTCTCGTTGAGCCTTTCTCAGGAGTGAAGTGGTAGAGATATCTTCCACCTGGCTCACTGCACACAGAATAATGCTCTTCTTTGATGATGCTGGGGAACTGACGATCTGAATTGTCTGCTTTCAGCATAACTTTAGTTGTATCTTGACGGCCGTCAAAGAAGATGCAGTCAATTTCACCCTTCTTACAAAGATCATCAAATTCCTGATCCAGGGATCTCATAACTTTTTCTTGGGCCCTCTTGACTTTATTGTGATCAACTACAAGTCTCTTGTCTTCTTCAGTGATCAAGCCAGCATCCATAAAGGCAGCAGTGGTGATGGTGATGGCAGCTGTGGCACGCAGGCCAACACCATATCTGATGCTATGCATAGCAACATTAGGTATTTCTAATGTGTTGTACTCTGGCTTTTTATTAGAAGTTGAAGACGTGCTTGGTATTTCTAATGTCACTTCATAACTTCCATCCTTTCCATCTTGAGCATCAGCTATTTGTTCTTCATTTTCATCATCAGAGAAAATTATTTCATTTGATGGCATTGAAACATCCTGCTTACTTGTCTGCTTATATTCAGCAAGCCTTCTTCTTTCGTCTTCTTGCCGCTTCTGCTTTTTGACTTGTCTGTTGTGCTCAGGTTGATCTGGCAAGCCAATCTGATGTGGTCCAATAGAACCAGGCTTGTCTCTCTGACCTTTAATGAAAGCAAGTTCCTTCACAGGGATCTTCATCTCCCTAGGGCATGTACAGTTAATGTGAGTTTCGTTTTTGCAACCAGCATCTGCAAGGCAGCCAAATTCAGAGTAGAGAACAATTTTACACTTGCAACTGAGGATGTCAAAAAGCTTGTCAAGTTTTGCAATGAAAGCCTCTTTGACATGTAGCTTTCCTCTCCCAAGAGATATGTTTTTGGCCTGCTCCCAGCTCTCTTGGATCTTGTTTAAGATTGTGACTCGTGAATTTACAACGGGGGCTACAAAAGAACTGTTTGCTCGTTCCCACTTTTCAAGCACTTTAGGGTAAATGTCCTTTGCAAGACTGGCTGCTGGGTAGTTTCTCACATCCTCACCACTTTGTTCTCTTAGCAGTAGCCCATATTTCAGAACGTCTCGCAGAGTTGGGAGTTCAGAGGGCAACAACTCTCTACCAGTTCCAATTAGGTTGCTCATATGTGTGAATGTCCCCAGTCTTGTCCTCCTTTTAGAAGCCATTGTAGGTCAATTTCCACTGGTTAGGATGGTAGCACTGACGGACAAGTAATCTTCAGCACACTGATGAATATGTTTCAACCTGTGAAATAAGCAAAAACAGCAGTGCATTATATATACAGCATATATAATTATTAATATAATAATTATTATATAATTCCAAAAAAAGTCAAAAAAGTCACTATTTTTATGTAGCTTCTTACCAAGCAAAACTAAATTATATTAAATTAACAAAAATATCTTTAGAATTCCTAAGTCATGCTGCAACTTTTTAGCACCCCTCATATTTGGAATTTGAAAGTTGAAAAATTCGACACACCCTACTAGGTAGGTCATTAAGGAAGCGGCAATCAAAGCCTACATCCAGTGAAAGTTTCGTCCAAACCATAAAAAGAAGAATGGGCAACACTACCTCAAAAAGAAATAGCCGAGCTCATAAGTGGAACGCGGGAACGTATGTCAGCTTTAAATAATAAAAATGGGAAAGGAAGACGATTCTAAATATACCAATTTAATAAATTTACTCTCATTTACGGACTCTTATCATCAAATCAAAAAATTTCGAAAAACTAAAGT
>JAJOZX010011025.1:57500-107500 GCA_023014485.1 Bathynomus jamesi
GGTATGCATCATGAAAAAGAAAACTGGTATTTGTCATTTCCATTACTTATTCGGACTATAGTGGATTTAATATCCCAAAAGAGTTCCTTGTTCCTGTACGGTCTGTGTGTATTTATATATATATATATATATATATATATATATATATAATATATAATAATATATATATATATATATATATATATAATATATATATGAGGGGTCCCGCGTCTTAAGGTACCTAAGCGACAAAATTAAAATTCGCCAGAAAATCGCCTCCAAAGTTCAGCAATATTCTCGCAATAGTATCTGTTATTAATTGAGCTAGAACGTTCATTTTTGGCTAAATTAGAGTTCTAAGTATGCTAATGAAGATGTTGAGGAGTCTTTGGAATAGATTTTCATATTTTATATTTTATATATATTTTTTAAATTTTGATTTTCTTATTATGGCCGAACTTTGGGTGAACTTTTGGCTGGCGATAGAGGTGAAAAAGTAGTTGCTTCATAAGGTTTTCAACCATACTTCTAGTGTCGTAAGGTCATTATAACCCAAACCACGCGATAGAGGAAGGATGAAATAGTGATATCCATCAAAAACACGTTTTCGCCTGTGGTGGCGCTTAGGTACCTTAAGACGCGCGACCCCCCATATATATATATATATATAATATATATATATATATTATATATATATATATACACATATTTTAACTGCAACAACACAGTATAATTAATGTAAAGAAACGACGCTTGTGTAGAAGAGCGTTCCGCACAAGATGAGGAGGAGAACGAATAAATATATATATATATATATATATATATATATATGGGTTGGACAGAATAATGGAAATACTCGCATTTTCGATGCTATATTTTCTGGTATCATTAATGGTATTATGTACTTTACTAAATTAATGTGTAACTGCATATAATATTGAAAACATCTTCTATTTTAATATGTTCATACTGGTTTCTCATGTTCTTGTAGAATAAATAAAAATTGGCGCTTGGAAAAAAATGTACTTACTGTAAAAGGGGCATGATAGTAGGAGCCCGTTTGGTTGGTGTCTCAATATTAAAAGTCGCGTGATTGTTCCTGCACCTTAAGGAACAGTCCCATAGTTATGAATACATGGAAAGAAATTTTAAAAATACACCACATAAGTACAGAATTGTTCCCATTATTCTCCCTAACTCCAAATTCATTAGAACTTTGGTACTGGTTTGGTGTTAAAATAGGCTTTACCTACAGTTTCCCATAACAGAGTTTGACTGACACTGGTCTTTGCGGACTATTGTTAAATTTTGAACAAAAACGTTTTGATGCAACAGTCCTTGATTGATCTTCACAGCTCAGTAATTATCATGTAAGGTTCTTCTGTCGCATTCTGTCAGTGTTGCTTTACGCTCACTATATTCCTTATTTGATGTTCTTTTTTCATTATTTTGCATGTATTCATCACCAACCAAACGGGCTCCTACTATCATGCCCTTTTCACAGACAGTAACATCTTTTTCAAGCGCTATATTTTTATTTTAAAAGAACATGGAAAACCAATATGAACTTATTAAAATAGATGTTCTCAATATTATAAGCAGTTACATATTAATTTAATAAAGTACATAACGCCATTAATAATATCAGAAAATGCAGCACCAAAAATGCGAGTGTTTCCATTATTCTGTCCAACCCCTGTGTGTGTGTATATATATATATATATTATATATATATATATACGTATACACGAGTATATGCACAAAGGAATACAAGTGACACCAACGGCAACATACCGGCTGGTTCCTACGAGGCTGTCTGTTTAAGGAGAAAGGTTAAAAGATGGAAGAAAATTTAAAGTCATTTGAAAATTTTAAAGCAAAGCAAAGAAGAGAAGTTGAAAGAAAAGAAAAATTTAAAAATAAATTACAATTTTGAAACAAAGAGGAGAAAATTCAAGTGAAATTTCTACAATACTTTTATGCGCTAACAAATGTTTCTAACTGGGAGTTTAAAACAAGATAAGCATCTTCTCTCTTTTTAAAGAACTCAACCGAATTACTTTGAACTACGCTGGTCTGCAATCCATTCCACAAATTAACTATACGATTAACGATTAATACGATTAACCGTACGATTTTGTTCGTCTCCCTACTTCGGTGTCATCGGCAAATTTTGAAATTATACTGTCAATTCCTATCACGATGTCAGTGAGTTAAACCTACCTGCCAAAGCACTAAATTCCTCCTTCAATGCCGTCGCCTCTCCCCTACTTCTTCGAAGTTCATCTCTCGTTTCGTAGTTCTTGTCAGTTTAAGCAAAATCTACACACTAAAGGGTTAGAAGAGACAACATTAGAAAGTAGTGAGGAAACTTTCTACTGCATTCAGAACAATCTTGAAGATTCGGAGCGATGTCTAGAAAATATTTCTCACGAAAACTTAATTTCACAAGCTAACAGGTACGCAGAAGAGTTTGGACAGAATTATGGATTAGTGACCTAAAGATAGTAAACAAGAGCCCGGAAATACGAAAAGAAGGAATTTCTACTCACCCGCACAATTTTCTTTAGCAGGTAATGAGAGGTCGGTGCTACTATAGCGTGCGGTCTACAACATATTTACAAATTCATTTACATTAAAACAAAAATTTAAAGGACAAATAAAACAAACAATTCATGCTATGAGATATAATGCCCGGTTAGGTTACCTGTATGCTCTTGACGATTGGTTAGGTTAGTTGTGATATTTTCGTTAAAACTAACGAAAATATCACAACTTAACCTAACCAATTGTCAAGGGCATACAGGTGACCTAACCGGGCATTCAATTAACCTAACCGGGCATTATATCCCATAAAATTAATTTTTTTTATTTGTCCTTTAATTTTTTTGTTTTAATGTAATTAAACTAATATAAGACTTCATGATTCCCCCTTTTATAGTCCGCCTTGACCTCACATTCGCCCCAAAAAGATAAAGTCAAGTCATTTCAGGTCAGGTCAGCACAAATTCAGGTCAGGTCACTTCAGCGCAAATTCTTTTGTAGACTAAAGATATCTTTGTAGACCGCACGCTATAGTAGCACCGAGAGGGGTTAAGGGATTAGTGGTGACGAACAGCAACCACGTGGTGAATGTATTAAAAAAGAAGTCCTAAATTTCCTATGTAATAATTATTAAATATGTAAACAAAATTATTAAATATATAAATAAAACAGAAGTAATAATATGTTAAACGATAACGAAAGATCCTAAATTTCTCGTGTAATAATAATTAATTAAATATACAGTATATATATATATATATATATATACACAGTATATAAAATAGATAAACCAGAAACATTGTAATAATAATAATAATAAACGCTATCAAATTACGTACTCACGTGCATCGATAAATGATAAATTCCACACCAAATACGTCAATAATTAAAATATTATAAAATAATTTCATTTATGAATGAACAAAATATTAATAGAACGACAAATTAGGCAATCAAACACTTCACTCAATCAGATACACGCGAAAGAAGATAGACTCGAAATCGCTTTTCAGGAGCTGTGAAATAAACAAAGCATTTAAGTTACGTTTATCACGTATTTATCTCTTATGTTTAACAGTAATTAACGGTAGTCACGCTAAAATGCATGAGATAAATAACAAAGCAAATTATATTGTCGCCAGCAAGGTTGTAAAGATCCGAGTTTGGCAGTAGAAAAGTTGGCTATTAAATATTCAATGATATTTTCAAGTCCTCGTTCGGAGTTATTACAGCCGTATACATCAAAGACATTCATCATTAAGGCCTCGCATAAAATGACACTGAATTTGAAATATTGTCCGTTGAAGGAAGATGTAGCTTTGAAAAATTTTTAAGAATAAACTTAAAAGAGTTTACTATTGCAGCTTCAAACAAATGTGTGCGACTATCCGGTACCTAAATACATTTGAGTTCCTTATTTTTTATTTCAATTTATTTTAATGCGATATACCATCAGAGTACAATAACATGCAGCTTATGAGCTGTTTATTAAATAAGTATTGAGTTATCCCGATTTATATTGTGTTTTATCCACTTTAAGGAAATACTCGTAGTAAAGCAGAATATATATATATATATATATATATATATAGAGGCCTTATATATCATAAACAAGTTTGTTATATTATTATTAATTAATATGTATAATGTTTATTATTATTATCATTATTATTATTATTAAATATGTATAATGTTTACAGTTCACAAACCAATTAAGCAAATTTTTGTTACAATGAAATTCAACAAAAGTAATAATAATTCATTACATTTACAACGATGCATTTTGTATAAAATGAAACGAGTGAATATATTGCTATTGGATCAAGTAAAGATAAGCACCCCCAGCCTTCTTTAATTAGCCTTATAAGGCTAACTAACGAAAATATCACGACCTAACCTAACCAATCGTTAAGTCAACTGTACGCCCTTGAGGATTGGTTAGGTTAGGTCGTGATATTTTCGTTAGTTAGCCTTATAAGGCTAATTAAAGAAGGCTGGGGGTGCTTATCTTTACTTGATCCTTGCTATTGCTACAACTTCTGCATTATTATTATTATTACCAGCATCATCCGGGTTCGATCAACTGAGCTCAGTGTCTTCATTTCGATTAAAGGGAAACTGAGCTACTGACACTGGCTTTGATTTGGTGTAATAATCATTGAGGAGGGCCAGAAATTGGCACAGCGCTCGGGTCAACTAATGCGACCCATTGCTCTAACTCTTGTATTATCCTTACTAGCACAATTGGGATTCGAACCCCCGACCTCAATGTCTTCCCTTCGATTACAGGAAAACAGGAAAATGATGTTACCCACTGAGCTACGAACGTCGGCGAATATTTGTATACTGTAACTCAAAAAAATAGTTTAAATAATGTGTATTGGTTTGTCTGCACAATTTTCAGTTTTGGACGGGGTATTGGGTATTTTGGTATTGAGGGTATTTTGGTATTGAGGTTCGTAGTAAGGGTCGTGAAACAAACTGTCACTATATATCTTATAAATTCATTTTAGGTTGTATAAAAAAAGTACAAACTTGGACTTATTTAATTAGAAGGTTAAATCATATTTGCAGCTTTATTTCGCTGAAGCAATACATGGAAAATTTTAATTAGAAATTCTAATTTATATTTCCCGGTAGGTGGGGAGGAGGGAGAGTTACTATTTTATACTATGTTTATTCTTAATTGTCGCTTTGTTTGTTTGTTTCTGTGTGGGGAAACGAGTTTGTCTCGGGAAAACCACGGTATTTGCTAACCAATCCTGAAAAAGTGAAGGCGTGGCGTAACGCTATTTCTTGAGCAATTGCATTTTTTAATTAAATTTTTTGGGGCAAACTTTTCCCATAACTACCTAAAAACACTCACTTATTTCCTATATATAAAAAAATTAAATAAAAAGTTAACTGAGATGGGTAAGCAAACTTCGCGTATAGCGAAACGGAGTTACCTACTGAGCTACGAACGCTGGATAAGGCTTTACCGACAAAGCGAAATTGTGTTTGTCTGAACTCCCGAGAGAGAGAGAGAGAGAGTTACAGTAGTTTAAGGTTCTATTTACTTTTCTTTACAATTTTTAAAACTAAAATCCACTTACGGTGATGAGTGTATGGAACCAAAATGGTCTCAAACAATTAAATGAAAACCTCGTAACAGACAATCCTACATCATGATTTACAATTTTTTTTATTTTTCAATAAATACAGGATCCGATCCGCGTATGATTTTAGTGAATCTGAACTTGATTCCGAAAAAAATTCAAATTAGCATCTGAATTTACGTATACCAGATACCCTCGACTCTGGATTGGGATTTCTCCATCTATTACATAAACATAACTTTCTTATTATTAACATTTTATAGGTTCAGCTCATTGTTCCTGCATTCCAAGAAACGGTAACTAATATTACCAATGACAGCTTACTTCGACTCACTACATTATCAACCCAAACTCTGACGGATGAGTAATTTTTGGAGAGTGACTGCCAGGGCCGGCGAGAGCTGCCACGGGCCCCGGGGAAGGATTGGTATATGGGGACCCCTGTTTATTCAGTATTTTATTATGAATGTTTTTTGTACATAACAAGCAACTGATTATATGTCCAAGTCACTATTCAAAACATAGTAGTATGAATAAACAACTCGGAAGAAAATGACCATTTTATTTTTCGAATCAATTATATTAATTTTATCACCATACAATTTACAAATGCAGTACCAGTCCATGCAGGAAGACAATTGTTTACTGTAAGATTTTCATAATTAGAGTGTACTTTCTTTGCCTTCTCCCTAGCAAAGTGGTAAATGATTCTGATGAAATTTAAAGTACGGGCTAACTGGCTTTCAATTACGATGGTTCCCAGATCTGTCAGTCGGTCTTGGGCAGTGGTGGACCGCAAATAATATTTTTATCTGTTTTCAGTTTGACTATGATAATCTCTATAAAATGTATGTTCATTAATTATATTTCCCTCTGTTTATTAATAAATTGCTTTATTAATATTTTTTAGATTTTATCCTCCCCCTCTTCCGGGCCCCCCTAGAGGTCTGGGTCCTGGGGATTTAACCCGGCTTCCCCCTTCTCGGCGGCCGTGGTGACTGCCAACGAAAGTCTAATGTTTTCTTCATCTGTGAACTCGAAGATTGTGGTTTCTAAAACACAGGGTGATGCAGAACGCGGGACGGGTAATATTTCGGAAAAATTTCAGACTCCTAAGTTAGCCTAATTGGCTAATATTCAGTGGCACTAAACTAAATATTAGCCGATTAAGCTAGATAGATAGTCCAGGAGGATCCATGAAAAAAAATTGAAGTAGCACACCCAGTATTCAAAAGGCCTGACACTTGGACATGATTCTTAGGTGTCTGGGAACTATTTCAGCCTTGTTGTACTAAAGAATTATGGTGTAGATAATTTTGTAAAAAGGTTTTTTATCACATATTACGTGTCAAATCAAAGTATTGCATTTAAGGGGTAGGGTTTAATTAATGCCTCATAACTCCTTTAATAGTTCATCCATCTCCCATCATATTTGTTATATGTGTGGACGATCCACTAACATATATAAATAATGAATTTTTATTGCATATGCAAACTCTATTTACACATATAAATTAAAATATTTATTTAAATATTTCAGATAAAATGGACACAGGAATAGACGAGGAGGCCGCTTTTCATCTCTTACCTGAGAACGAACAAAGAAAACAGACTGGAAGAAATGTTTAATATGTGAAGCAGACACCAGTGAAACTGTAAGCAGATCATCTGAAACTGGCATATCAAAATTTATCCAGGCTACAAAACACAGAAAAGACGAAGTGTACACAAGACTAAGACAAGATTTAGAGTTTAGACAATCTCACCAAGCTATGCAATGTTTGGTACAGAAATTGCTATGCCAAATACACAAGTTCACGTAACCTAAAGTTCACTAGGCGACCCATGACCCCATCTTCAGTTCCTATGGATGACGAAAGTAGAAAAGAGGATGAATTCACATCGAGACTCTACCCCATATTAAACTCAAAACTTTTGCATACACGAAAAAAAAAATAGTACACCAAAGGCAACTACAAATGAATAAATGAAATCAGTACATGCTGACTGGAAGCTGTTTGGTAGATTGATCATAGCTGCCAAATCCAGAAATATCAACATAAAGGAAGTATTAACTTATGAACTATCTAATGTACCCTTTTTATTGGCGTATTCTGATGGATCACTAAAGAAAACTGTGAAAAGCGTTCTTCTTTCATAACTTGAAAACGATGTCATCTGTGCAAATGGTATAAAGTGGAGGATCAGCACATTTTGGAGCACTAGCTGTTAAGTATTGGGAACTTCTTGTACAACCAATTCACCAACGGTATTGCAACAGAATCGACGTTATCTTCGACCGCTACGACTAGGACTGGCATCCGGGGATCCCGGAGGAAGTAAAGTAGACAGCTCATTTCCCGAGATTTCGATCATCGGATTTCCCCGTATTCTTCTTTCAGGAGACTTTAACAGTTTTTTATTATGACGTCTATTTATTTTCTGCAAAGGCTTTTCACAATTGAAGTTTTCGTTCACCTGTTTTTTTTAAACTTTGAAAACCGTTTTCGCTTGAGTATGAGGTGAAATGATATCCCGGGATCCGGATGGCCAGCCTAGCTACGACAAAGAAGATTCCATCAAGTCTAGAGAACGTACACGACGAAGATGCGCTACTTCATTAGGGTGAAAATACGTAGAGATAACACACCTGTGCCAAAGCAGTGGGACAAATATATCAGCAACCCATAGAACAGAGTCAACCTTACTGCATATCTAAGTGAACGTGTGTGAAAAGGGTCCTAGTAGTTTGCCACCTAGTAAAAAGGTAATCCTGGCCGTGGATTTAAGAATGCAATGGATGCAGTAATTCTGGTGAATGACTATGTTCGTCCTACTGAGGAAGCCTGACGTGACCATGAAGAGGCCGACATTCGGATGATGTTTTCATACTCTTAGTATTGAGCATATATCTATACAACAAATTCCAATGTCCGAGTTGTGTGCTCGCATTGGACTAAAAGATAAACTTATATACATTCCTCCACGATATTGCATGTAGCCTTGGATCAAGTATGTGTTCTGCTCTTCAAGATTGCACACTTTCACTATCTCTCCCCTACATCCAATAGTTTAAACATCGTTAACCTGGAAAAGATCATTGGAGGCACAGCAGAACATACCATCTCCTGAGGGTCACGGATGGAAGATTGATGACGGGCAGCTTATCCCCATTTTGATGTTAAATGAACCTGCTCTAGCGGACTTGTGCCCTAACGTCTTGCAGATGTAAAAAGTCAGCCTGCAACGCGATGATTTGTGTCAGTGCCAAGCCAATAATCTTGCATGTTACTAAAGCATGCCTCCTCATATCTGGTGAACGATATGAAATATCAAGGAAATTACTGATGACATTTGATTCTGATTCAGAAAGAGATAATTAAAAAATACTATGCACGTCATAGATACGGACTGAATACATTTTCTAAAGTTTTACATTCTTTGTTATTTTAGATCACTATACTAGGGGTAACTTACATTTACTTGTTTTCTCAAGTAATAATGATGCATTTTATTGTACACCACCTCCCGCGCAAAAAATGACGGATTGGAGTTTCCCACATGCCTCATACCATCCTAACCCCCCTCTGCCTAGACAGACCAAAAGAAACAATTTTTTTTTCTATGAACCTTTTCTCTATCTGGCTTCGTTTAAAAGTTGCGCGCGTGTGTCTGCGCACGTGTGTGCGAACTAAAAAAATAAATATCCTTAGGATCCTCCCAGGACGTTTCCAACGGTGTAAGGATCAGTGCCCTACGTTGAGCTGTTTCCGAGAAAAACGCCGGACAAACAGAAGTCTAGACAGAAAGACAGAAACTACTTATTATTATTATTTATTATTATTATTATTATATAGTTTCAATGTAGATTATTTATGTATTAAATTTGGTGAAGATATGATGGTTTGAGATGGAGTAATGATAGTTAGAAAAAAGGCATACCCCAAAATTGGCGACGAAAAATTCATGCAAAATTGGTCTGACAGTGTGACAGTGGTTCCAGTTCCAACTATGTTGCATACACATTCTCATATATATATATATATATATTATAGAGAGGAGAGAGAGAGAGAGAGAGAAAGAGAGAGAGTCCTCTATTTACGCGATAGATGCGTTGATGGAAACCATCGTTTATATCGAAATCGTGCAAATCGAATTACATTTTCCCATAGAGATAATGTATTATAGTAGGTAAGCCTGTTCAGCTCAAGAATTTTTGACAACAAAACTTAAAATATATGGCTGTATACAAGAATTATATAGAACGTAACGCTTATTATACACGTACATTAATAATTAATAGAATATAAAATACATTATGTAATTTTGTACATATTGTACTTATCAGAGATGGCTTCAAAGACTGCTTAAAGTGGAACCGCTGAAAGTGGAAAGTAGAAGGGAGGTACCGAAGAACGCCTGTACCTATTTACCTATACGCGAGCGCAAATAGTTCCGCCAGCCGATTGGTCGTTTGTTAAATCGTGTAAACGCGGATCACGGTCACGTATACCGAATAACGTTCCCTATTTTGTAGATCGTAGATAAGCGAATCCGCGTAAATCGAGATATCGAGATCATATATAAAGAGGACATACTGTATATATATATATATATATAT
Organism: Bathynomus jamesi; assembly: GCA_023014485.1. Classification (NCBI taxonomy): domain Eukaryota; kingdom Metazoa; phylum Arthropoda; class Malacostraca; order Isopoda; family Cirolanidae; genus Bathynomus; species Bathynomus jamesi. The sequence continues at coordinate 67,743 of JAJOZX010011025.1, forward strand.
ATATATATATGATGAATAAAACCACGAAGGAAAGGAAACACAAAATGGTGCTCAAGCGCTTTCGTCTAATGACATCCTCAGGAACACTGAAGTATATAAAAAGGTTAAGCCTATATATAGGTTACAGAAAGAAAAAAAGAAAATAAATAACATACACCAACACACACACCACATATATATATATATAGATTATATATATTATATACATACATATCTATATATACAAATACATACATACATACATACATACATATACAATAAACAGAGAAGTAAAAATAATAAAAAATTAAAAATTAAAACCTTAAAGGATTACCAATGAGGCGTACAGATTGTAAGGAAAAATATCGATTTTTAGCACAAGATCAAATGGATTAAAAATACAAATTTATACTGGGACTCTGCCGGGTTTTAACACAATGCTGCCTATGGTCAGGTTTCGATATATATAAAAAAATAAAAAATAAAATGCAAATTAAAAGTTAATCGATTTTTAGCACAAGATCAAATGGATTATAAAAAATACAAATTTATACTAGAACTCTGTCCGGGTTTTAACACATTTCTGCCTATGGTCAGGTTTCGATATATATAAAAAAATAAAATGCAAATTAAAAGTTAATAAAGTAGAAGACAAGTTTACCAAAGATTTAATGTTTTACACTTCTTATCTAAGTCTGCTTTAAAGGAATTTAACATAACAGGATCGAGTTGAAAAAGACCTTTGCTTATGTTGAAGTTATTTGAAAGTTGGATAATGGCAGACTCAAGAATATTTCTATTAACAATGTTGCTTGAATGGAATAAAACTGAAGCATTATTCCAATCAATACAGTGGGCTAACTCTGACAAATGGACAAAAAGGGCACTGGACAACTGTCCTGTTCTAACGGAATATTGATGCTGTTTTATACGTGTGTGCAAATCCTTTCCCGTCTGACCTATGTAAAAGGAATCACATTGTTTACAACCAATTTTATAGATAATGCCTGAATTATTGGTAGGGCTATTTTTTACTATGATATTTTTCACAATATTGTTATATGAAAATACTACATTAATATCCAAAAGTTTAAGTACATTAGCAATGCCTAAAAAGCCCGGGAAAAATGGAAGTACTAAAATATTTTTTGACAAAGTACGAGTGTTAATATTGACACGATAGAAAGTTCGTTTTGCCTTGTTGAGACAAGATTCCATAAACGCAGATGGATAACACAAATCACTTCCAATACCGTTGATTTTTTCCAATTCGGCATCAATGTATTCCGGACTGGCGATCCTAAGGGCGCGGAGAAACATTGATGAAAATATGGCCTTCTTAATGGGGGTATCATGTCCCGAGTAAAAGTGTACGTAGGACAAATTGTTTGTCGTTTTCCGATAGATACTAAACTTAAAACCTGGGCTTTCCCTATGTACACGCACATCCAAAAATGGGATTGAATTGTCTTGCTCAACTTCTAAAGTAAACTTAATGGAGGGGACTTGATCATTTAACTGAAGGAGGAAGCTATCCAGGTCACGATTCATGGGCCAGATACACAAAATATCGTCGACGTACCGCAACCAAGGGATGCCAACCCCAGGATTCTCGGAATATAGGTAATTCGAAAAACTCCATATAAATATTGGAGAGGAGGGGCGATAAGGGGTTGCCCATAGCCATCCCAAAAACTTGTTGATAATACTCGTTATTGAAAGTGAATTTACAGTCTTTGATGCAAAGCTTAATGAGTTCCAAAACAATGTGTGAAGGTAGTGGCAGGTCATACTTATGTAATTCTTGGGAGAGAAAGTCAAGCATATCGTCAATCGGCACTTTTGTAAACAATGAACAAACATCAAAACTAATCAATTTATTGTTAGTTTCAGTACGTACATTATTCAATTTTTCCGTAAGATCCATGGAATTTTTTACATGTGAATCAGAGATAGTTCCGAGAATGGGGGACAAGACTTTGACAAGCCATTTGGAGAGTTTATAAGTAATAGAGCCCACCGAGCTAATAATAGGGCGCATAGGGTTACCAGGTTTGTGGGTTTTAATAAGACCGTAAAGGTAGGGCAGAGCAGGTGAAGTGGACATGAAAAGCGGAATTAAGTTCTTATGATCTTTGAGAAGGCGTTTCAAGCCACTATTAAATGATTTGATGACGTCATCCTGCGGGTTCTTCCTAAGTTTGGTGTATGTGGCGGGGTCCTGGAGAAGCTCGTTCATCTTTCCGATGTAGTCCACTTTGTCCATAATAACTATGGTGTTAGCCTTGTCTGCTTTAGTAATATGGAGCTCCCCATCATTTTTTAATTGTGAGAGGCTATTGCGAAAACGTTTAGGAAAGTTATCTTCGTAATTACCATTCGCCGCACTATAAACGAGGCCTTTAACTATGTTAAACAAATACTGAGGGAGATTACACTGTTTTTCAAAACACGCGAGACTATAACAAATTTGTAAAGCCGAAGGTTTTTTAACAATAAAAAAGGACATACCATATCCAAGGGCACTTTTTGCATCGTCACTAATGTTTTTCGAAGAAAGGTTCAAAACACACTTTGAGCTTGCTTTTTTACTCCACTGACTATCTCGAATGAGACTTTTAATTTTCCGATCCAAAATGTTACGAAGTGAAGTAGATCTCCGACGCAACTCGTTGTAAATTTCATCAAACAAAGGTTGGATCCACGGTTGGGGAATAACGGTTACAAAATTATGTTTGGCGATGTTTAAATTTTTGAAGGCGGACCACTCATTTTGTCTGGTGACTTCAATATGTTTCTTTAAAATTAATCTGCTGAAGTTGTTGAACGGATGGTCGTCAATTTGTCTGAGGCGAATCGGAAGCAGGGATTTGGGCAGAACTTGCTCCTCCAGACACTTAGTAATGTACTTAAACTTTTGGATATTAATGTAGTATTTTCATATAACAATATTGTGAAAAATATCATAGTAAAAAATAGCCCTACCAATAATTCAGGCATTATCTATAAAATTGGTTGTAAACAATGTGATTCCTTTTACATAGGTCAGACGGGAAAGGATTTGCACACACGTATAAAACAGCATCAATATTCCGTTAGAACAGGACAGTTGTCCAGTGCCCTTTTTGTCCATTTGTCAGAGTTAGCCCACTGTATTGATTGGAATAATGCTTCAGTTTTATTCCATTCAAGCAACATTGTTAATAGAAATATTCTTGAGTCTGCCATTATCCAACTTTCAAATAACTTCAACATAAGCAAAGGTCTTTTTCAACTCGATCCTGTTATGTTGAATTCCTTTAAACAGATTTAGATAAGAAGTGTAAAACATTAAATCTTTGGTAAACTTGTCTTCTACTTTATTAACTTTTAATTTGCATTTTATTTTTTTATATATATCGAAACCTGACCATAGGCAGCAATGTGTTAAAACCCGGACAGAGTTCAGTATAAATTTGTATTTTTATAATCCATTTGATCTTGTGCTAAAAATCGATTAACTTTTAATTTGCATTTTATTTTTTTATTTTTTTATATATATCGAAACCTGACCATAGGCAGCATTGTGTTAAAACCCGGCAGAGTTCCAGTATAAATTTGTATTTTTATAATCCATTTGATCTTGTGCTAAAAATCGATATTTTTCCTTACAATCTGTACGCCTCACTGGTAATCCTTTAAGGTTTTAATTTTTAATTTTTATTATTTTTACTTCTCTGTTTATTGTATATATGTATGTATGTATGTATGTATGTATTTGTATATATATATGTATATATATATATATATATATATATATATATATATATGTGTGTGTGTGTGTGTATGTTATTTATTTTTTCTTTTTTTCTTTCTGTAACCTATATATAGGCTTAACCTTTTTATACTTCAGTGTTCCTGAGGATGTCATTAGACGAAAGCGCTTGAGCACCATTTTGTGTTTCCTTTCCTTCGTGGTTTTATTCATCATAAATATTTTTCACGTGTTACCTTCGTGAAATAATTTTCATATAATGCTCACCACGCGTTCCTTCGGCTTGCTGTTCCCTCTCTTGTCTCCGTTTGTGTCCGTGTTTTCTTCTACATTAATGAAGGGGCATGCAATTCGTATCCGACGGAAGTTTCTTACTAAGTGTCTGGAGGAGCAAGTTCTTCCCAAATCCCTGCTTCCGATTCGCCTCAGACAAATTGACGACCATCCGTTCAACAACTTCAGCAGATTAATTTTAAAGAAACATATTGAAGTCACCAGACAAAATGAGTGGTCCGCCTTCAAAAATTTAAACATCGCCAAACATAATTTTGTAACCGTTATTCCCCAACCGTGGATCCAACCTTTGTTTGATGAAATTTACAACGAGTTGCGTCGGAGAACTACTTCACTTCGTAACATTTTGGATCGAAAATTAAAAGTCTCATTCGAGATAGTCAGTGGAGTAAAAAAGCAAGCTCAAAGTGTGTTTTGAACCTTTCTTCGAAAAACATTAGTGACGATGCAAAAAGTGCCCTTGGATATGGTATGTCCTTTTTTATTGTTAAAAAACCTTCGGCTTTACAAATTTGTTACAGTCTCGCGTGTTTTGAAAAACAGTGTAATCTCCCTCAGTATTTGTTTAACATAGTTAAAGGCCTCGTTTATAGTGCGGCGAATGGTAATTACGAAGATAACTTTCCTAAACGTTTTCGCAATAGCCTCTCACAATTAAAAAAAGATGGGGAGCTCCATATTACTAAAGCAGACAAGGCTAACACCATAGTTATTATGGACAAAGTGGACTACATCGGAAAGATGAACGAGCTTCTCCAGGACCCCGCCACATACACCAAACTTAGGAAGAACCCGCAGGATGACGTCATCAAATCATTTAATAGTGGCTTGAAACGCCTTCTCAAAGATCATAAGAACTTAATTCCGCTTTTCATGTCCACTTCACCTGCTCTGCCCTACCTTTACGGTCTTATTAAAACCCACAAACCTGGTAACCCTATGCGCCCTATTATTAGCTCGGTGGGCTCTATTACTTATAAACTCTCCAAATGGCTTGTCAAAGTCTTGTCCCCCATTCTCGGAACTATCTCTGATTCACATGTAAAAAATTCCATGGATCTTACGGAAAAATTGAATAATGACGTACTGAAACTAACGATAAATTGATTAGTTTTGATGTTTGTTCATTGTTTACAAAAGTGCCGATTGACGATATGCTTGACTTTCTCTCCCAAGAATTACATAAGTATGACCTGCCACTACCTTCACACATTGTTTTGGAACTCATTAAGCTTTGCATCAAAGACTGTAAATTCACTTTCAATAACGAGTATTATCAACAAGTTTTTGGGATGGCTATGGGCAACCCCTTATCGCCCCTCCTCTCCAATATTTATATGGAGTTTTTCGAAATTACCTATATTCCGAGAATCCTGGGGGTTGGCATCCCTTGGTTGCGGTACGTCGACGATATTTTGTGTATCTGGCCCATGAATCGTGACCTGGATAGCTTCCTCCTTCAGTTAAATGATCAAGTCCCCTCCATTAAGTTTACTTTAGAAGTTGAGCAAGACAATTCAATCCCATTTTTGGATGTGCGTGTACATAGGGAAAGCCCAGGTTTTAAGTTTAGTATCTATCGGAAAACGACAAACAATTTGTCCTACGTACACTTTTACTCGGGACATGATACCCCCACTAAGAAGGCCATATTTTCATCAATGTTTCTCCGCGCCCTTAGGATCGCCAGTCCGGAATACATCGATGCCGAATTGGAAAAAATCAACGGTATTGGAAGTGATTTGTGTTATCCATCTGCGTTTATGGAATCTTGTCTCAACAAGGCAAAACGAACTTTCTATCGTGTCAATATTAACACTCGTACTTTGTCAAAAAATATTTTAGTACTTCCATTTTTCCCGGGCTTTTTAGGCATTGCTAATGTACTTAAACTTTTGGATATTAATGTAGTATTTTCATATAACAATATTGTGAAAAATATCATAGTAAAAAATAGCCCTACCAATAATTCAGGCATTATCTATAAAATTGGTTGTAAACAATGTGATTCCTTTTACATAGGTCAGACGGGAAAGGATTTGCACACACGTATAAAACAGCATCAATATTCCGTTAGAACAGGACAGTTGTCCAGTGCCCTTTTTGTCCATTTGTCAGAGTTAGCCCACTGTATTGATTGGAATAATGCTTCAGTTTTATTCCATTCAAGCAACATTGTTAATAGAAATATTCTTGAGTCTGCCATTATCCAACTTTCAAATAACTTCAACATAAGCAAAGGTCTTTTTCAACTCGATCCTGTTATGTTGAATTCCTTTAAAGCAGATTTAGATAAGAAGTGTAAAACATTAAATCTTTGGTAAACTTGTCTTCTACTTTATTAACTTTTAATTTGCATTTTATTTTTTTATATATATCGAAACCTGACCATAGGCAGAATGTGTTAAAACCCGGACAGAGTTCAGTATAAATTTGTATTTTTATAATCCATTTGATCTTGTGCTAAAAATCGATTAACTTTTAATTTGCATTTTATTTTTTTATTTTTTTTATATATATCGAAACCTGACCATAGGCAGCATTGTGTTAAAACCCGGCAGAGTTCCAGTATAAATTTGTATTTTTATAATCCATTTGATCTTGTGCTAAAAATCGATATTTTTCCTTACAATCTGTACGCCTCATTGGTAATCCTTTAAGGTTTTAATTTTTAATTTTTTATTATTTTTACTTCTCTGTTTATTGTATATATATGTATGTATGTATGTATGTATTTGTATATATAGATATTGTATATATATATATATATATATATATATATGTGTGTGTGTGTGTGTGTGTATGTTATTTATTTTTCTTTTTTTCTTTCTGTAACCTATATATAGGCTTAACCTTTTTATATACTTCAGTGTTCCTGAGGATGTCATTAGACGAAAGCGCTTGAGCACCATTTTGTGTTTCCTTTCCTTCGTGGTTTTATTCATCATAAATATTTTTCACGTGTTACCTTCGTGAAATATTCATATATATATATATATATATATATATATATATATATATATATATATATATATACAGTTACACACCCTGACATCATGCTTGTTGAACACGTATGAGAGCAGTTCATCACTGAATGCGGGAAAAAGAGAGCTATAGTCCTGATCAGTGATCATGGCATGATACAAGAATTTATTGTCCTATGTCAAGACGTGTCCTAGCTATTCCAAAGGGTCATGAAAGATTTACGCCACGTTAAACAACTGTTTTTCTCCTTTTATCTACATGTTAAATGTATGTTACAGGCGCCAAAATGAAATTTACTTCTACGATCGTCGTCACTCTCTTGTTATTTTGAAATTGCATTTGTTAACATTTGAAACGCATGACATCACAGTGTAAGTAAATAAATTATAGTATGATTACATGGTAAATTTTATCACCGCTATGGCAAACAAACGAGAAAAAACAAACAAACAAACACAACATTTATTCCTAAAAAGAATACAAGTTAGATACAATACAAGTTTTACAATAGTTTTTCAATATTCTTCTGTAAAATTTAGATATTCACAATATTCTAATTTGAATATGTCGTTGGAAGCTTTTTAAGCAAAATTAATGGGATTCAATTTATTTATTGCATGAAAGAAGTAAAAATGTCAATAGTAATAGTAATGATAACAACAAATAATAATAATAATAATAATAATAATAATAATAATAATAAATACATAGTAAAAAGTAGTATTTGCTTATTTTACACAATTATATATTTATATATCAGTTATATATCCTTAACTATTAAAAAAAAAGCTGCATTTTCTTCCATTTCCTTTGAACCTTACTTAAAATATAAAAAATATGAAAACACTGTTACACAAACTTCCAACTATTTTTAACAGAAAAAGGGGGTAGGGGTAGTGGGGGAGAAGGAGAATGAACTCCCCCCAAAGGTGTAATGGGTGGGAGAGGGAGAATGACCTCCCTCAAAGGGGTAATGGGTGGGAGAGGGAGAATGACCTCTCCCCAAAGGGGTAATTTTTGTCTTCATCTCGGTACTAAAAATAAAAATCTGATTTTGATATTCTTTTTTTGTATCCTGTTAATTTTATTACATTCTTTTTTCGCAAAGAGAGCAGAGTCCAGGTGGTAAAATCTGGGGCGAAGCCCAGGCACGGCGAGTTTGCGAAGCCCAAGCACTGCCGTATGGTAGTGAGCCGAAGGCTCTGCTCGTTTAGTAGAAAATAAATGATGTTTAATAAAAAAGAAAGATACAAAATTTTGAAATTAAAAGTACTTAATGAAATGAGCATATTTTAGATAGTTAATTATAAAATGGGAACTTAATTACTATGGTAATAATGACAACAGTAAACTTATACATCAGTAGGAGGTAATCAGGTACTTTTTTAGAGATGTGTGAAATACATTTAGTTATGAAGCCTGTCTAATATTTATGGGAATTGCATTCCATATATCTGCTCCTTTGAAAGAAAGAGTGCATTTCCCGCAGTTTCTATTGTATAGGTTGGGTTGTGTATAAAATCTCTGGGGAGTCTAGTGTTATAATGATGATGAATTTGACATGGGTAGGAGGCGTGCTCTTTCAATGGGTGATGTATGCTGATTTTTAGCGAAATTTTGAACATATTGGCAGCAATACTGAATTTGTATAAGTTATTTAGTTTTAAAATATTTAGTTCTTTAAACAATGGGGAAGTGTGACTTCGTTATTATTCGAGAGAATTCGCGGACACTTTTTATGAATTACTTCCAAAGGATGATAATTGAGGATTACAGAATTATAAAATTGAAAGACAGCATAAATTTATAAAATTTTTGCTTTTTCTTTAATTATTATTATTATTATTATTATTGCTATTATTATTATATAGAAGAGTAATGATAAGTTTACCTAGCACGAGGGTTATACAGATGGGAATTCTGTTTATAAATGCTATCGAAAGTTGTCGAAATCATGTTGAGTACGAATCGACACTCTTTGTCCTTCTTAGGACTTACGGTATGTATTATCTCGTCTCGTACATAACAAGAAGAAATTAATTTTTCTACTTTGAGTTTTTATAATTTGTCAAAGATTCATTTTCTGTATTTACGGAATGATTTCATTATAAATAATTCGGTATCATTCGTATTAATTACTTCGTAATTCGTATTAATGTATTAAAGTCAGTCACTCAATTTGAATTCTATAATTCCCTTGTCATTTATTATTATTATTATTATTATTATTATTTTTATTATTATTTCCAACTCGATGTGCCACCGTAATCACATTTTGAGGAATGTTTATTCATAAGGATTTCTTCTCTAAATGGATCTCTGACGATTTCGATAAGGTTTTCACTTGAGGAATCTTGTGGGACTCCAGGTCCTACTTTATTATTTGAAATAATCAATACAATGATATCAATCAAATCGCAACTCACTGCGACTGCACGAAACGTCTATCAAACAACATACGTCATTCTGCCATTAAACTATATAAATTTTTTATAGTTTTTCTCTGTCAGTTTTAATTAGGTTCAGATACAGAGAGATACACGACGTTGTTTTAGAAATTAATTTATGTCGATATGAAATACTTGATTTCTATCAAATGCTTATTTGTTTTCTTAAAAAGAATTGTTTATAGAAAAGAACAAAAGTTTTGTATGATTAATTAATAGCTTTGTAAATTTCGGGGAGAAATGACATTTCGGCCATTGTTGAAATGAAGATTGATATGATAGTCTTCTATCAATATTCACTTTCAGAACCCAATTAATATTGTTTCAGGCCATCAAATGATTATAATTTAATGAATTCTAGTAATGTTTTCATCAGTTTATGATGAAAACGTGCTACTGAAATGTTAGTTTCTATACATTATTCACTGTTTGTTATAAACTCTGTTTTACATTATTTTTATAATGATTTTTTGCATTATTAATGTGATATTATTCGTATTTGATGAAACCTCTTTTGTCAAATTTTTTTGGAGCGAAAACAATCGAATTAACAAAATTAATGAATATTAGACTTTGGATATCTGGAACAAAGGTTCGTGACCGTAAAGTTGGAATACGTCATTTCCTACTTGTTGGCATATACACAGACGAAAATAAGCGAAATAGAATGAATTTTTCTCATATAAAAAGCTATGAAGGAGGTATATTGTATCATGTAGGCCTACATTAAAATTACGTTTACAAAAGAAACACAAAACAACATTTGCGTGATTACGTTTCGCCGGGTTTAGATTGTAACACCACTGAATCATTTCAAATTATATTCCATTTTAACAGTTAACTGTAAACTTATATAACCATTTACAGAGAAAATCAGCGAATATCTCGCATTTATTTCTCTCAGAACCAACTTCATTATTGGGCTCGGCAAATAACCTAAACAGTCGCTATACAAGTAGTATGGTAGGGAACACGGATATAAGGCCTGGCCTGTAAACTATGCGGTATTCAATTTGCCACAAAAGGAAAGTCCAAACAGTTTTGTATAAGTTTGAAGATAGGAATTCTACACCGTATGTTTCATAAACGAATATTTTTATTTTATACAATAACGGAATTCACAGTGTATCAGATTCTCGGATACAGTGGTACCGGACATCCATGTATAAAGTAAAAGTTGGGTCATAAGTTATGTATAAAACTTAATATATTCCCGCCCTAAGTTTTGATTATACCAGTGAACAAACTTTACCATATATATATATATGTATATATATATATATATATATATATACACACAGGGTGGGAGAAAAACCTTTAAGGATTTGTGCAAAAAGAACACGAATATCCATGCTGTTTGTGCGCAAATCACACCAGAGACTTTGGCATGTGTGCGTTTAAGTTTGGAACATCGTATCAACATGTGTGAACAACAAGGACATCAATTTGAACAATTGTTTTCGTTCTAATGTATTATTTTGCAAATTTAACTTAAAATAAATTTTCCTATGAGACCGATAGACTAATATACAGTAGCATATTCTTATTTGAATTCGGCAGCATTATAATTGCTTTTTTCATATTTCAAAATTTTGAAAATGAAGATACGAATCATTTGTAGGTGAAAGAAATAATTAATTTTTTTAGAACTGAATAATTATTATCATGTTTTATATAAAAATTGTATCCAAATTTTTGGACGTTTAATATCATTACTGTACGTTCTTTATGTAAAAGAACGTTCATCCGCATTATAGTTTCAAATGAAACGTATATTTTTCCCTTTTTTTTCACTGATACAACCAACCAATGCTTTGACTCATCAAACCATTGCGGTCCCTAAACGAGACTTTTCAGATTTAGTCGTCTCTGTATCTTAGAGAATGTGCGGTTATTGCACTATATACGTTTTGGAGGGTTTGTAAAGGCCAGAGAATATAATGAAATGATGGTCAAACAGGGTTAAGATTTCACTGAATTTGACTGGCATCTTTTTTTTTTTTAGAATTCTGGATAGTTCATTGAGTGAAGGCAGTGGCTTCTGTACGTCGGCACGTGGGATCGAGCCCCACTCACTCCACGTTTTTCATTAAACCGACTTTTCCGTTTTCCTACCTTATACACAAACACAGTTGTTGCACTAAAATCGTATATACAGTGTATATATATATATATATATACACATTTAACTGCAATGACCACGCAGTATATACTGCGTGGTCATTGCAGTTAAATGTACATATTCACGATTTGCGAGGGTGCCTTCTCAAGGCATTGGTTTCTGCCCTATGTAGGAGAATTACGACTTCTGACTGATGGAGGCCCGTGGTGTAGTGGATAGCATATCTGACCGGCAATCGGAAGATCCGGGTTCGATTCCCGGGCGGTTACCTCATTTTTCATTTGTTCGTTATCTCTCTTCCTCGTGTGCAGAACACTCCTCTATACTTACGTCGTTTCTATACATATATATATATTATATTGAAGTTTGTATATGAGAAAAAAGTGTGCGTGCGTGATATTACTTATAATGACAAAAGGGCGATTCTTTGGACACTTTTCTTTCTTTAGCGTAAGTCTGGCATCCCGGAGTCTTTTTAGAACTGTTGTTAATCTAGTTAGGTGTTCTTTTTAGATGAACCTGAAATGAGGACATCATCTAGAAACAAAGTACACCCGGAATGCGACCTAGAACTTGGTCCATTGTTCTCTGAAAAATACCGGAGCCGATGCTATTCCATAGCATAGCTTATTGTACCTATATCGGCCTCGGTGCGTATTTATGATAGTTAGCTCTTTATAATTTTCATCTAAACTTAGTTGAGCATAGGTTTGGGATATATCTAGTTTTGTGAAATGTTTACTCCCACAAAGAGAGCTAAATAATTCATCAGGCTTGGGTATAGTGTAGCAATCTAGAAGAACTGCTCTATTTGCTGTTAAACGGTAATCCCCACATAACCGCACTGACTTGTCAGATTTTAGTACAGGAACTACCAGGGCAGCCACTTAGCGTGTGTGACTGGTTCGATAATTTTATCTTTGAGCAGCCTATCAATTTCTAACTCTACCTTCTCCCGCAGTGCATGTGCAATTGAACGAGCCTTACAAAATTTTGGAGTTACATTAGGGTCTACCTCAAAACAAAGCTCGTCTGTCTTTCCATATAAGTCATTTCTTTACTTCATTATATTTCTCACTCCTCGTTAAATTTGTTAAAAAATTTTAACATTATCATTATCTCTTATCTCTAAACGATAACAATAAATTTCTTACTTCTGTTTTATTTCTTATCTCTTTAATTCTAGTTTTTAATTTTTCTACTTCAGTAATAAATCTATGCAACAGGGTCGAAATCCCAACGAGGAATATTTGAGAGAAGGTTATATGACTTTAGTCGTATGACCTCACTGAACTTGCCTTTCTGCTATTATACCCTTTCTCTCATTGGAAATTCTGGTATTTCTTAGAAGATGATTCACAAATTGCAAAAAGAAAAAGAATAACTGAAGAAAGTGTACTTATGAGCACATTCTTGCCTGTATATATTGCCTGTGTCTCATCTACCCTGTGAGCAGTCCAGCATACTCTCGAATACATACTTCTCCCTCTATTCCTAACTACACATACATGCATCTTCACACTACACAATCATTTCAAAATTTATAAAAAGAAAAGTGGCGTCATTCAGCCTTGGAGACCTTGTTTTCAGCTCTCTCCTTCTCCTGTGGAGGGGTCACTGTTGCTGGCGCTCGCCCTTAGCCCCCTTCTTCCTTCATATATATATATATATATATATATATATATATATATATATATATATATATATATATATAGTTATAGTTATAGGTGTGGCAACATCCCATAAATTCCTTCCTTCTTTTCCTTTCTCACGGCTTGAAGAAGGAAACATGGTGCTCAAATCCAAACACGTAGGCAGAAGCCCACATGAAAATGAAAATCTTACTATGACTCCCGAAAAGCTCGCGCCAAACCGACACGCCTTCAGAGAGGCAATAAAAGCGTGAGTTCGCTTCAGTCTACCCCGTTTTATCGAGTCGATTGGCATGGTCGCGTGACCTCGCTGGAGGTAGAGATCGTTTCTCTTCCATCTTCCGAGAAGGTGTCGGTGGTTCCGCTACCGACATCTGTTGTCACTTTTTTAGGGGGCCTGCTGTCACCTTGTGGGGTTTGTAGGCCTTAGGGTTCGGATCCCCAGACTTACAAAAGAGCTTGCTTTTAACGCCTGCGCGTGTCTGGTTGAGCCCGGGCGCCTGTCTTCTACTCACGCTCTCGTTTCTATTCCACCCTTTCTCCACTTCTTCCCCATATCTTCGTCTGATCAAGTTTCTCTTCTTCACTATCCTCTTTCTTGATCACATCGACCACCACTAGTCCACCCCCACTCGCTCTCTGTTCTCTGACTTTCGTCACTGAAGCTTTGCTCCCTCTCGACAACGATCCCAAAACTCACTCGATCTCATTCGTCCGACCTTTGCTTCACTCAAAACATCCGTCCATTCGACCATTGAATCTCATTTCGGTTCAGAAGAAGTTAGTCCCAAGTCCCAAAGCTGGATCCTATCTGCTTGGCAGATAGCTGGTGAGGGAAGGTATATTTTGGGGCCTCTTCGCGAGTGACCGGTCGTTACCCACGTTGGGCTTCCCTCAACAACTTCAGTATTTGTCATTTACCATTACTTATTCGGACTACAGTGGATTTAATTTTCCCAGAAGAGTTCCTTGTTCCACGCACGGTCTGTGTGTAACGTAAAAGTTTTTCAGGGTACCATTCTGAGTTGTAACATATATATATTATATTCGTCAAACTCGCGCAAGACTGCGATGAACTGTAAAAATTAAAAGGAATTTCCTAATATTTAGGCGGCATCTCATCTGCCACTAAATTACGGTAGTTATTTTTTTTATATCATAGGAAAATATTATGGTTCTAATGAAATAAATTCAGTTTCACTTTTAAGGAAAAATGACTTATTCACCAGTCAGCTTCCTTTTTCCTTAAATTCAATTTATTCTATTTGAAACGTAACATTTTCGTGTGATGTCAAAGAATATATCGTAATTTAGAAACAAGAAAGTCGTTTTAATTTTTACAATGTGAGAGTTGAGTATGAATTAAGCTTATTGCCAGTTACAGTATTGCTACGCTCTGCTGACGAGGCCCATTATTATATATAAAAGTCTGATTTGGCAACTTACTCAGAATTATCTAATTTGCAAAACGTTTTGCTAAAATCGCTTTAACTTTTTTACATTCCTTGGAGAAGTTATCGTAATTATAACATCACTTTACCTCATGAATTTAGTTTTCATTTTATTTAGTAAAATCAACTCTTAAAAAGTCATAAAGAAAAGGTCTATGTATTTCCTTTTTTTTTATTCATTTAGACATTTTTTTCCAACAATTTTTCAGCTTTACTTCGCTTCATCAGTGTTTCATAAAAAAAAAATCTATATTCCGCGTTCAACCCTCTTTGTACCCTGCCGAGCAAAGCTAACCAAAGATTTGTCTCGGGTTTATTTTGAAGACTTTCTCCATATTTGGCAGAAATTTTCTCTTCCCTACTCAAAGTAGGTTATGTCGCCCTTTGGCTACGACGCATCGTATTGCCAAATGATCATTTCATTTTTTATATCCTTTATAAAATCTGGAAAGGGTTTGCAATTACTTCCAAAACCTGCATAAACATTTATCACTCAATAACGTCTCTCCACGAAATGTAGCTCCATAGATTTTATAGTAACATAGTTTTTACTTCCTTTTAATTTAAATGTAAATGGTGTTCGTGGATCGTGCATATCTGCAATATCTGCCGCCGTTTGAAGATATTTGCATTTACTGACATTTGTATGTAGTGACATATTTACTTCGAAAACTCATTTATGTTTATAACTTTTGCATCATTTCTTTGATATTATTTGTTTCACACCAAATTTTTTGCTTGCCTATTTGACGTGTTGAATCTATCAGAATGTTATTTCTCTTCAGTCGTGTGTGTGTGTGTGTGTGTGTGTGTGTGTGTGTGTGTGTGTATATATATATGGGCTGAATTTCACAATTAAACGCGTGAAAATAAAAAATTATTTTCCCTTCACTCAGAAGAATGTGTAAGACAAGTAGTTAATTATAGTTACTTTAACAAAGATAATTTTATCCTTTGACAATGAAAACAGTAAAATTAAGAGTGTGTATCCTTTCTGAAAAATAATTTAGTGCATTTACTCTGAAATGACGGAGAACCGTTATTCAAAATAACGATGCAAAATTCTTCTCAACCACAAACAATAAAGGAGTCTTTAGAAAGATTTTTAACTGGAAAAATAATTCTATTTTGCGCCAGTGATGATTTTATGATGTTCTATTATACAAAGAGAGCCGAAATTACGTCAATTTTGATAAAATCACTGCAAATTATATTTTATATAGCTGCTTTATAAGCTGAGCTCTAACTTTTTCATCTCCGTGTAAGTTGGTCCTATTTTCGGCATATGAAGAAGACACCATTTATCGTAATCACCTTTTAATTCCGTTTTCGAAGGAGAACTGGAATAATTCCTTGCAGGAATAACTTTAGCATGACAATTGTAAGATTTAATCAGAGGTCTTCCTGCTTCCCTTAATGTGGATACTAAATCATTATAATATCCATCTATGAATTTAAAATTTATAACACAATATATTATATATATATATATATATATATATATATATATATATATATATATATATATATATATATATGTTTTTTATGCAAGTAGGGGGTCTAGGATAGGACGAATGCCCGCAAAAGCGCCAGAGTTGACCGGTTGAGTAGATGAAAGACTGAAAATACAGATTAACCCTTGCCTCAGAGAGTTGGACAGAAAAGGAATGAGAAAGTGTAGAAAGTCTGGCGCTGCGTGCTCTCCTTAAAGGAAGAGCCATGCAGTTAGAGAGTTCAGAAGAGCAGTGTTCATTATAATAGCGATAGTAAAAGAGAGAGTGAGGCAACATTGCGGCGAAGAGAGAGAGATTGAAGACAATCAGTAAGAGGCGGGGAATTGATGAGACGAAAAGCCTTTGATTTCACCCGGTCAAGTACGGCTGTATGGGTTGAGCCACCCCATACATGAGACGCATACTCCATACAGTGGCGGACAAGACCCCTGTACAGAGACAGCAACTGAGTGGAGGTGAAGAAACTACGGAGTCGGTACAACACACCTAACCTTTTAGTAGCTGTTTTGGAAAGAAAGTATAGGTGTTCTTTCCAGGAAAGATCATGAGAAAAGGAAACACCAAGAATGCTAAAAGAAGAGGAAGGCTTCAGTTGTGTTGTTGAAAGTAAGAAATAGTCGTGTGGAAGATTGTGACGAGTAGAAAGATAGAAGAACTGCGTTTTTGAGGCACTGAAAACCACAAGGTTTTCTCTGCCCCAATCAGAGATAGCAGAAAGATCAGAGATCAGGTGCTCCATCGCCGCCCCGCGCGAATCATGGAGTGACTGTTGAGAGGAGCACTTTGGGAAGCGGGTGGAGAAGTGAAGAGTGGAATCATCGGCATAGGAGTGGATAGGACAGGAAGTACGAATTAAAAGATCATTAATAAATAAAAGGAAAAGAGTGGATGAAAGGACTGAACCCTCAGGAACGCCACTGTTGACAGCTTTCGGAGAAAAGCAGTGGCCATTTACAACTGCAGCTATAGATCTCGGCCAGAAAGGAAATCAGAGATGAAGGCACAGATAGAAGGATAGAAAGCGAAGGAGGGCAGTTTGGAAATTAAAGATTTGTACCAGACTCTATCAAAAGCTTTTGATATGTCTAGCGCAAACGTAAAAGTTTCACCGAGGCTCTTGAAGTTGATACCATTTTTTTTTTAATTTTGAAAAGTTTATGTAGTGTGCAAGATGCATGTGTATATAGTGAGGAATAAGAAGAGAAGTGTGTGCTTGAGAGCATGCTAGACTGCTCACATGGTAGATGAGACGGAAAAAGATCAGCTAAGGGGGACAGTGACGGGAGAAACGGGAGTTCCAGCACTCCCTATCTTCGGTTTAACGTCCCCCCTCCCCTCGAGTACTTCCTTGGTCGAGTGGTGTCTACAATCTCTTCCCTAAACATATATATATATATATATATATATATATATATATATGAAAATGAAAATGAAAAAGTTTATTGGCAGACTATAATAGTCCATATGATAAATATTAATAATACGAACTGACAATAGAATACAATGACAATCCAAATACTAAGGATAGAAATACAATTAATGAGAAATAGTCCATGAATTCCATAGCTTAGAAGACATACGGCAGGACTGATGAATAGCTTGGATAATCAGGTTGGTTAATTTTCAATTTTTTTCATTAGACTG
Organism: Bathynomus jamesi; assembly: GCA_023014485.1. Lineage (NCBI taxonomy): Eukaryota > Metazoa > Arthropoda > Malacostraca > Isopoda > Cirolanidae > Bathynomus > Bathynomus jamesi. The sequence goes on from JAJOZX010011025.1 coordinate 85,585, forward strand.
TATTGAGTACGTATTGTTATCTCCGGGAAGCTCGGGGCATTGTGAGTAGCAAACATTTGCGAAGCTGAATTTCTCGGAGGTAATTTGTGTAGGAGTCTAAAAGATCTTTTGTATAGCAAATTTAGGGTTCTGCCAGAATCTTTTTATAATTCACCCAGAGTTGCTGTCCGTATATATTACTGCAGAAAGTACGAAAAGGAATGTCTTTAGCTTCATTTGTACAGCCAAAAGTTCCTTAGAGTCATATTCTCTTCAGCACAGAAGCTTCGATATTGTTTCTTTATATCTGAGTCATCACTCCAGGAGCTGGTGATAATTTGACCCAAATTCTTAAATTCTTGTACTTCTTCTATTGCTTTACCTCTCATTTTGAAGCTAATATCAGCTGGCTGATTAGAGCTTTTAGGATGGAATTGAATAACCTTAGTTTGTGTAACATTAAACAGAAGGACTTATTAACACCATATCATCGGCATAGACTAAGTATTTATCCTTGTGTTATCTATACAACATCCCACTGTTGCCTCATTAAATGAAGCAATTAATCCATCAATATACACATTAAACAGCGGAGGAGAGATCGAGGAGCCTTGCTTCACCCTGCAAGAGGAACCAAAATTTTCGGATAGTACACTGCCCCACCTAACAGTAAAAGAGGGGTGGGAATACCAAAATTTCAATAAATTTAATATGTACATGGGAACCTTCCTGTCTTCTAGTTTTTTAAATAAAATATTGTGATTCGCTCTATCATATGCCTTACTTATATCTAGGAAACATCTATAAATAGTTGAATTACTGTCTGTGTATTTAAATATAATTTCCTTCATTACATACTGTAGATACACAAATCAGTTGAGTGGGACCTTTTAAAACCAAATTGATTAGGAGATGTCCATAAGTAATTATTTAATTGGTGTAACAAGAGTTTCTCCAGTAGTTTCGAGAAGGAGAAGGCGACAACAATAGGCCTATAATTATTGCTGGATAGAATGTCCCCCATACTTCTTTCTGACACGGGGCAAGATATATACCCTCATCAACTCTGCGGCCTCATGAACTCTGCAGGGATATAACTATGAGCAAGCACGTCTGAGAAGAGCAAAGAGATATGCAGACACACAACGTCATTGGCATATATATATATATATATATATATATATATATATATATATATATATATATATATATATAATATTTATGATGAATAAAACCACGAAGGGAAAAGAGGATGTCATTAGACGAAAGCGCTTGAGCACCACTTTGTGTTTCTTTTCCCTTCGTGGTTTTATTCATCATATATATATATATATATATACACACACACACACGAGTATATATAAAACTTTTGCATACATATATAATAATAATAATAATAATGTCACATATCGAAGGCGGGTTTTATTAAACTCTGTATATATTACCTTTGTCCCTCGTTTCCAGGTTAAAACTCTTCACATTCCGTCTTTCTGATTTCATAAGGAAAGAAGAACTTCCGGCTCGAAACGTACGTTGGATGGGCTCTAGAATTCTTATTATTCGTTGTTTTTCTCTTCTTAGAGAAAAAGACTATAAAGTATGAGTCGAGTGCTATTGCGTGTTCCCTAGATTTTGCATGGCTCAATTTCCTGGAAAGATTTTTATAAAAAACATTTTCAAACTTTTTCGTTCAGATTATGAATTTTCTCCACAGTTTGCTTAACATAATTCTGCTCTATTTCTGTATTTATAATTTTAAAACTTTGCATTTGATGTTACCTATAAAAAGTTTTTTTTTTTTAATGGTATAATACAGGGTGATTCAAAAGAGTGTTCCCAGAAAGAACTGATTACATAATTTTTAACACCTTTTGTATCACCCTGTATATTAATTTTCACTTTTAAAATTCATCGTGCTGATGCGTGTTCTCATTTGTCTCAATTATTTCACCCGAAGTGTTTGTAAGCAAAGAGAAAAATTTATCTTTGCATGATGACGAGTTATTGAAAATTAATGTAATTATAAAGGGTGATCCAGAGAAATGGGACCCAAAAGAAACCCCTGTAACTCTTAAAGTATAAGTCCTTTTATAAAATCATACGCATCATTCGAAAGAGGATAGTTACAAGTTTGTACAGGATTGTATAGGTTTTGACAATAGAAGACAAGATAAGATACAAAACAAAATAAAAGTGTTAGTTAAAACTAACCCTTCAAGATGACTGCATGGACTGTGGAACAGCTGCGTTTCATAACTGAGCAATATTATGAGCATGGAAGAAGTGTAGTTTCAGCTCAAAGATCTTTCAAGACAAATTTTCAGATGTCAAAATCACCTTCTAAGAAAGTAATCCGTCGGTGTGTCAGAAATGTTTCCCTAACTGGCAGCATTGGAAAAAGAAAACCAACTGGAAGAGTGCGCACAGCAAGGATAGACGAGATCATTAACAGAACTCATGAAATTGTACAGGATAATCCTAACATAAGCATCAGACGTGCTTCTCATCTGTTAGGAGTTGGATATGGAACAACACACCGTATATTCAAACAAAATTTAATGCTCTTTCCATATAAAATTCAAACAGTGCAACAACTAAACGATGGAGATTTCGCACGAAGACGACAATTCTGTCAATGGATCCAACAGAAGGGTAAATGACACCACCAATTTTCTAGCAACTTTGATTATGTCAGACGAAGCCCATTTTCACTTGAATGGAACTGTAAACAAACAAAATTGTCGTTTCTGGGCAACAGAAAATCCATTGAATATTACTGAAGTCCCGTTGCATAGTCAGCGTGTAACTGTTTGGTGTGGTCTTACTGCATCTCAGATCATAGGGCCGTACTTTTTCGAGGATTCCACCGGAAACACGGTCACTGTAAATGGTGATCGCTACGAAAAAATGTTGACCGATTTCCTTATTCCTAAATTAAGAGATCTTTGTCTAGAAAACCACTGGTTCCAACAAGACGGAGCTACCTGCCATACCACGAGGAACTGCATGGCAGTTTTGCGTCAAACGTTTCCAGGCGAGTTAATCTCAAGATTTGGAGACGTTGAATGGCCCGCAAGGTCTCCGGATTTTTCTCCCTTAGATTATTATTATCTCTGGGGATATTTAAAGAGTAGGGTCTACAGAAATAACCCAACGACCTTGCAAGAATTGAAGGCCGCCATCACAAATGAGATACAGGCCATACCACCGCACACTCTCGCAAAATGATGCAGAACTTACAAGCGAGAACACTGGAATGCTTGGCAACTAATGGAGCACATTTGAAAGGAGTCATTTTAAAAAAATAAATATTTCATAATAAACTTGTAACTCTACTCTTTCGAATGATATATAGTTTTTATGAAAGGAATTAAATATTAAGAATATTTGGCTTTTTTTTATGGGTCCCATTTATCTGGATCACCCAGTATATATTTTTTATGCAGGAAGGAGGGGCCAAGGGTGAATACCCGCAAAAGCGCCCCCCCCCCTCCTCAGAGAGGAAGAAGAGAGCCAAAATCAAGGCAGTATAGAAGTATGTAAGTATATGAAGAAAAACCAACTGAAGGGTTTGTGTTGACTTTAGATAATAAAAAAGGTAACAGCCAGGAAGCTTATTTCTCCACGACGTGGAGGTGAGTGTGTCCCAAGGGTCCCCTGTAGCCCGAGCAATGATAGGGTAAACATCCAACTCAACCCAATCCAGGAGCCAGCAGGTGGTAGCTAATCAAAGTCTCACCGTTTAGACTGCAGTGGTTCCCAAACTTTTATGGTGGCGACCCTGAATACAATATTGTCCTGGCCTGGCGACCCTAAACGCTGGTACATGCAGTGTTAATGACCAATCATTTTGATACGTTGTGTTTATATTCATATAGTTTGATTGAATCAGTCGTTGAGAATTTCCGTCCCGCGACCCTCAGGAACACCTTCCCGACCCTCACTTGGGTCGCGACCATGGGTTTGGGAACCACTGGTTTAGAGTCTGCCACCGCAACCACTGAGTTGTACCGGGCGCCCATTTAGGTATAACAAGTGGTAGCTCGCTATCACTCGATATCGCCCTCCGGGCAGGTAGCAGTATATGTCACAGCTAGCTGTATATGTATATGTATATTGTATATATGTATATGTATATTGGTACTTACGTATTATCGGGACTACCAAACTGTTTATTATGTATTTTTGCTCTCGTCATTTTCGTTTTCGAAGTAACTTGCATTCACTTGTAATAGACATTAAATAGCTCGTGCTCGGCCGCAGAGTGACCTAGGACCGGGAAACTTGACAGAGCACATCGGCAGCTCATGGGCTATCAGTTGGTGGTGGTTGCAGAATTTTCCGATGTGCCGTTTAGTCTGTGCACGGTTCCGAAGAAAGCGGACAGACACACAGACACATTTTAGCTCAATAGTATATAGGATAAGATCTGCCACCTCAACTACTGAGTTATACCGTGCGTCCCTTTATATAACATACTAACTAATATTTATTTTAAATAATTTCCGTAATTTGGCAAGAATTAATATTGCATTGTGGTTCAATTCAATTTGGTCTTCCAGTGAAAATTAATTGAGTTTTAAACATCCAACTGCCAGCCACTTTACTAACGCCAGACAATTTATTCAGTCTCAAAGTAAACTGCCGGGAGTTAAAGGCTCGCTAAATTTAAGCGTTGCTAAAGAATGCACTTAATCTCGAATTTGAGAACAAAAGGAACATTACACGTTTCGGCTCAAAGGTGCTCTAATGAGTAATTATAAATTACTAATGTCTGCTTAATTTCTGAGTATTTAAGTGAGGAAAGTTTTATTTTAATGTCGAATAATACATTAATTTTATATAAGAGCAGAGCAGACTATCGTAGTAAATAAATAAATAACCATTAAATGTAAAATAAACTGCAAAAATTGTTTAAAATTTCATAATTTACCAATATTGTTATTTATAGATTTGAAATTCAGACACGGTGATGTTCCCTTGTGCCTAGACAATGTAGAGAGGATTGGTATGGTTTCAGAGTACTCTCAAATGAGATTAATTTCCATTTGGTGTCATTCCCATTCTCGTACCCGGTCCAAACGAGTGAATGCTGGACGTGGGAACTGCAGGTTTTGGAAAGGATAAACACAGGGGCTGCGACGCAGTTGTAGGCCCGATGAATATTTCTATGAAAAATCTAATTTTAAGCGAGAAATGGAAATGGAGTGTTTTGAGAATTACCTCCTTTGAGATTCCCACAGTCTCATTCTCATTCTCAGACAAAGGCTGAAGTGGGAATAACCGAGATTAGGAAGGGATCCTCAAATGATCCTCAAATGATGCTACTTGGGAGTACACTGTAGGATATAAGTTAATAACTGGAGAAAAACTGTTAGAGTTATTTATTTAAATACAAGAAAGTTTACCTATGATCGCCATTGCAATGGAAGTGAACAGAGACTTAAAACTATGTTCGTTGCCGCTTTGTTTTCAAGCACATTTTTCGTGTTAGGAAGGAAACAGACCTATATCCATTTCGTCATTGGAACATTCTAGCGACACTCTGATAAACTAACTTAACTTAACCCAAACTAATCTGACTTAATGTAGCCAGAAATAATGATTTGGTAATGAAATGTCACGTCGGGGAATGACGTTAGCTCAAGGGAGACTTAGTTAGGAAATTGTTCACTGTAAGATTAACCTAATAGCAAACACACACACACACACACACACAATACACACACACACACACACACACACACACACAAACACACACACGCATAGGTCATAAAATGTTATGGCGAAGGATCATACACAGACAGAGGGGACCGTTGATCCATTGTGCCAGGGCGTAATACTCTACTCTGACGGAAGATCGTACACTGGTATAATAATATTAATCCTTTGTCAGGATGCAGCTTTGGTGGTAAGTATATTTCAAATTTCTAATGCCAAAGATTGTTATATATTGTACTTTATGTAAATAAATTGTGTAGAAAGCCCAATAAACCTTAAAGCTTAAGGGCCAAATAAAATAAAATAAATAGTCGAGCTTCACAATTATTTATGTCAATGTAAATTGTAAAACCAAACGTATTTATTTTATTATTAATAAAGGCTATTCAGATTAATTAAAAAAAAAAAGAAATATCTCTTTGGTGGTTCAATGATAAAACAAAATGATGTAGGTTATTTTTATGCTGTAAAAGGTGTAAAGTTTCACTTTATCCTTTACAGTACGCTTATCATTAATTATAATTATCATTAATTATCATTAATGAGTGTCTTGTTACACGAAATAAATGAATGTATGCTGTGAATGTACTACACTGTAAACAAGGAAGTTCCTAAAACATTCAGTTCAAAATTGCTAAATGGTCTTGTTTTAATTTTAATGTTCCGAGTGATAAAGGGCTCCCAGCACTGATTGAACAGGTTCCATTTTTTGGTATAGAATCAAATAGAGAGCCAGTAAGCTCCCGGTTAGTGTCTATGCGGTCAACAATTTGGAATTAAATCTGAGAGGAACCAGTGGTAGAACCTAGTAGTAGCCCATTGGTAGAACGGCGGACTGTTATTCTGAAAATCCTGGGTTCGAGTCTCGGTTGGGAATCCAGATTTCAGCAGTTGAAATGTTTCTCTAGACTTTCTGGTTCGAATCTCTCGAAAGTATGTAGGTCCCCTTCGTCATATGATGACCTTAAATATGACGATGGAAGTTAAATAACCCTAAACATTATTATTATTATTTTTTTCAAACTTTTCTGTACCGCTTCTTTCAGCACTTTTACCTGCAAGCAGGGGCTAATAGAAAAGGAAGAAACGATTTCATCCATTCTGTAGTTTTCCTTATCTACTACTTCTGAATTGATACTTTACATGTAGATAAGTGTGAATATTGTTTGTGTGAGTGTTTGTTTCATTTACTTTTCCTGAGGGCTCTCCTCCGAATCTGTTGTTATATATATATATATATATATATATATATATATATATATATGTGTGTGTGTGTGTGTGTGTGTGTGTGTGTATAATGTACTAGAACTACAGCTACCGCAGCGGAAGACCACCGAAACACAAGCTAAGTGGAGACTGGGAGGGGCAGGTGTATTACTAAAACCTTCCCTGGTTCTCCCTTAATGCGTATACTAAATTTGGTGCAGATTCTCCTGGTCGTTTAGGCGTGTATAAACGAACATAGAACATCATTATTATCATCCCATATATCATAGATATATATATGGAATACACAGACCTAATGTGCATGGAACAAGGAACTCTTCTGGGATAATTAAATTCATGATGGAAGCCCAGCGTGGGCAACGGGTCACTCGCAAAGAGGCCCCAAAATATAACTTCCCTCACCAGCTATTTGCTAAGCAGATAGGACCCTAGACCCTGTGCCACCTATCAGCGTGGGCAACGGGTCACTCGCAAAGAGGCCCCAAAATATAACTTCCCTCACCAGCTATTTTCTAAGCAGATAGGACCCTAGACCCTGTGCCACCTCTCTGCTTAGCAGGTAATACTGCATGTCTATTCCATCTAATATGTTAGTTTGATTCTTCAGAGTAATTCATAAGTTAATAATTACATTTTCTCTGGTTGTCAAACTGTCAATATGTTTTTATATACATTCTGTATGTTCTACATGGTACTTTTTTAACCAATCACTGGGGAACAAATTTTAACTTGTTTTTTGTTTCTTGGACGTGAACAAGTCGGTCTTATAGGATCTTTTCCGCTGATTCCGAATATAGCCGTAGAATTTCTCTATCACCCAAGGTTACTGAGAAATTTGTATTTTAATATTTATTCAAAAAGTGTATAGAAGTTAGTAAAAATACTTCATAAAAATTATATTAGTGGCAGATTGGCATTTAAAATATTCTTCTTAAAACTTCTTTGTCACTGATTTTCTCTTGTAGTTTTCATTAGGAGCTTCTCGCATCAATGTCCAGCAGTAATCAGCTAACATTGCCGGATCCCACCTCCCTTGGTAGCGTTTCTCCATAGTAGCTATATCTTGGTGGAACCTTTCTCCATGCTCATCGCTTACGTCGCCGAGGTTTTCAGGGAAGAAATCTAAATGGGAGTGCAAGAAATGGATTTTTAGTGACATATTACATCCCAATAACCTATATGCTTCAATCATGTCCTGCACTATTTTTTCATAGTTAGAGACTTTGATGTTCCCTAGAAAATTTGTAACAACATTCTTCATGGCCTCCCATGCCACTTTTTCTTTTCCTCTCAAGGCATCATCAAACTTTTGATCTTTCATGAGCTCTCTGATTTGGGGACCAACAACGATCCCTTCTTTTATTTTTGCATCGCTAAGTCGTGAAAACTTTTTCTTCAAATATTTGAATGCCTCATCTTCCTTGTTCATTGCTTTGACAAAATTTTTCATGATGCCAAGTTTGATGTGAAGTGGCGGTAAGTATATTTTCTTGGGGTCAACTAAGGGTTCATGAGACACATTCTTCAGTCCTGGGATACATTTTGACGAAGTGGCCAATCCTTTACAAAATAATGCGAATCTCTGGCTCTGCTGTCCCATTCACAAAGGAAGCAGCAGAACTTCGTATAACCGAGCTGCATTCCCAGAAGAAGCGCGACGACTTTTAAATCCCCACATATATACCAACGAAACTGGTCATAATTAATCTGCTGAAGGATGAGTTTCATATTTTCGTAAGATTCCTTCATGTGGACAGCGTGCCCTACAGGAATGGAAGGGTATTTATTTCCATTGTGAAGTAGTACAACCTTGAGGCTTAGCTTCGAAGAGTCAATAAATAAACGCCAATCTTCAGATTTGTGCTCATGACCGAGAGCTAACAGCAGTCCATTTACATTATTACAGTAGCATAAACCACCTGACGAGGAGAAATACTGCATCAGATCCTTTTTGGCGAGTGCGGAACGCCGATATGCCTGTATCTTTTGCCAGCAAATTCCATTCACGTAACCTGGAGCCCAATAATTCCGCTTTCTTTTTCGGAAGGTCCAAATCTCTCACGAGATCATTCAGCATAACCTGCGTTATCATACGTGGTTTATTTGATTCAGGTTACTGAAAGTCTGTATCTTTAGTGTCATCAATTTCCATTGGTTCAACTTCAGACTCTTCATCCAGTGTCCATGACTTTGGGGGAGTTGGAATTGGGTTATCATCGTCATGTAGTACTGGTCTCATGGCAGATGCAAGATTTGGGTATTGAATTTTATGTTTATTTTTGGCAGAGAATCCTGAAACGTTAGTCATACAAAAATAGCAATCCGTTAGGTGATCCTTGGGCTCTCTCCAAATCATTGGTATGGCAAATGGCATAGATTTCGGGTACCTTTAATCCAACCCCTAAGAGTGACGGCACAGGAAATGCATGAGATATGAGGTGCCCAGGATTTGTATTGGTCGCCTACCTTACATCCAAAATAAAGTTCGTAAGCCTTCTTCACGAGTGGGGTCATCGTCTTCCTCTGTGCCATTATGGTCAGTTCTCCACATACGTAGCAAAATGTATCTCTGGGATTAATACAGTTTCGATTCATGCTGGCGGAAAATTATTGAAATCACGGAAAACTTTTTGGAATGAAAAACCAATTTTTTCTACTACGAAAAATTTTAAAATTTGAGCAAAACTTGAAAAAAATTTCTTTCTTTTTATTAAAAATCTGTTTGTTTAAATAGCTATATTTTTTTAATGCAAAAAAAACTATTAAATATAACTTAGTTAACCTGGAAAAAAAAGAAAGTAAAATTAAATTAGTACACTTAATTTTAACTAATATTTTGGGAAAACTCTGAGTAAATGGAAATATTATTTTCTCGAAAACTATGGGTGATAGAAAAATTCTGAAACCATATTTGGAATCAGCATCAAAAGTTCTATAAGAAACACCAAATAGTTTTCAAGAAACAAAAATGTTGTTCCCTAGTGAATTTACTAAATGATTTGCCTTTTAGTATATTCCCTAACTATAATATTATGACGTAACTATAATATTATGACGTAACCAAAGGATAAAAATTTGACATGTAACTTCTGATTTGATAGAACTTCTTCCTTTTCTGTGCTAATCTTGAGTGGATCTTTGTGTTTTTGTCAATTTGCTAACTGCGTAACCTTTACATTAAAATTTAAAAACAGGCATCATGTAAATAAAGGGAAAAGACTTACACAGAAACAAAAATTCATTTTTTATGTCACTCAATTTTTTTTTTTTAATTTTTTCACTTTTTAGTTTTGAATTTGGCTTGGTTTAAATTTCTCTCTCTCTCTTCTCTCTCTCTCTCTCTCTCTCTCTCTGGTCAAAATCACGCTCTGATCTTTCAATTTCGCTTCTTTTTCTTTTTCGTTCTTGGTGTACATTATTTTAATATTGGTTCAATTTTCTTTTCCATTTTTTCGAGAGACAATTTTCTTTTCGGTTATTTTTGGGATGTGGCGATTAATCGACTGATAAACAGCAGTCGATATAATCTCCACGTTCAGCCGATTAATCGGTACCAGTAAATAGTAGATATGTACCAATTAATCGGTACCAGTAAATAGTAGATATGTGTCAATTAATCGGTACCAGTACATAGTAGATATATACCAATTAATCGGTACCAGTAAATAGTAGATATGTACCAATTAATCGGTACCAGTAAATAGTAACTATGTACCAATTAATCGGTACCAGTAAATAGTAACTATGTACCAATTAGTCGGTTCTCCAAAATTTAATCAAGTTCTGAATACTTTTTGTTCCCCTATTTGAAGAGTCGAAATGGATCGTCAATTTTTCGTGTAACGTGGCTTTTTATAGCTCTGAGTCATGGAGTGCGTGGGTGCACCATTTTAGGGTGGGTGTGTATTCACTGTAGTTGGAGTGAGGATTTTATTTAAATTTAAATATTATGTTAAGGGTGAGATCAATCAAATCATATAATTATTTTAAACGCTTTTTTAAGGCAACTTGAATATTCTTTGAAACTAACGTTTGATTTAGCAAAAGTACGAAATTTTTAAAAAGCATAAGAAATTACTAATTGGATTTTGTTTTTGAAAATTTATTAGTGTTACCAAAAATAATATAAACTATCCATAGAAAAATACAATGTTACCAATTAGTAATTTTTTTTATGTTTTATCGAAATTGTATGCTTCTCGGCGAACTTTTTTCCAAGCTGTACTTCAAAATTTATCGAAACATTAGATATTTTGCGTTAAATGAATATTCTCAATTACGAGAAGTTTAATTTAGGGAGTAAAGCCACAATGAGAAAATGGGTTTATTAGAACACGAACTTTCGCCTAATACTAAAGTTTTCCATCATCAGGCGCGACTGATGAAGACTTTATCGCGGCTGATGAAGGCCTTAATATAGGCCGAAAGGTTACGCTCTTGTAAATCCATTTCTCATTATGGATTTATTATAGCACAACCTTTCGGCCTTTATTACCCCCTTTTACTGCCTTAATTTTGTATTAAAAATGAAAGAGAAATGTGCTTTGAAAATTCCAGAATGGATAATTATACGTGTACATTTTGCAAAATAATCGTCTAATGTAGACTGCTTTTAGAACACAATTTGCTTTTATTTTTAATGCGCGAAACTTTTGAAGCTTTTGAAGTCGTACGTTAACCCTGTTTTAGTTTTTACGGGTTTCAATACTCACCTTTTTTCATTTAATTAAAGGTATTTTTAGTGCAATTTTTTTTTTTTTTTAAAACGTGATTTTTAATTAAACATTTATGATTTTGGATCTATAAATTTTTAATAGTTCTATTCTGAACATTGATGAAAATAATTAATTGATTAAATTCTTTTATATTATTAATTTCTGCATTTTTATACTATTGTAGATCGGGCGTGTTGAAAGTCTCATGAGACTTTATTTTTAAATGTTAAACGAAAAAAAAAAATGGCGCGCGGAATAAAAATATATCAAACCATTTGAACTGCCAATAATCGGATTTTTTTCTCATAAAATAAAATTTTATTCATATTTATTCCGCTTTCCAAAGACTTCAGCCGTCGACTCACGAATTCGTTCCCAACATTCGCGAATTCTTCTCGAGTAATTCCTTCATTGGATGCTCTTCTAGTTTTTGTATACATAAACTTTACTTTTGATGTGACCCCTATAAGAAGGAATCAATAGGTGTGAGATCAAGGGATCATGGAGCCCATTCAGATACCCAGTTCACTGATCTGGAAATGTGCTGTTCAGAAAGTCGCGGACTACTTGACCATAATGCGTTGGTGTGCTGCCTTTTGTAAATAATATAATCTATGTTAATAGTTTCTTTCAGATTTAGGAGAATGTTTTAAACATGGCCAAGTAATTATCACTGTTCACATTCCCGGTATTTCAATTCCTTAAGCAGAAAGGAACCACCAGACATTTAACTTCGGTGGACTACGTGTTGGGTTTGCTAGACTGAGGAATTTATTAATAATATAGAATATAGTACAATGTTGACATAAATAGGAAAACATAAGTTGGGTATGACATGAATTCCAAGTAGTCCTCGAGTAAATTTAAAAAAATACATGACGTTTTGCACGTACAGTGTAATCTGTGTAAACATCCGAACAGATCTTAATGTGATCTTACTGGACAACGCAACGTTTTTTATTTAACCAATGGGGTTGTGAAAATACGTCACGTGATGCCACACCATGAGTTCATCCAATCATGTATTCGTAAATAGTGTTAGTGTTCAAATAGTACTTGAAATAAATATAAAAATTATTTGATATTGTCAAATAGGTCACATAAGTTAATTAAATAATATAAAACAGTTAGGAATTTGGAAACTCATAAAATAGTGTGTTTAAAGTTGTTCGTAAGCAGGATCACGGTACAGAAAGCACTAAAAACATTCTGGCGGGAGACGCAATCACAGATGGGAAGCCACCAACGAAATGAAACGAGAGAGCGCACGAGAAGACCGGGAGGAGAGTCGGTAACAGCCGAGAAGAGTCGCAGAACAAGAGAAGAAAAGATTAGAGCTAAATAATCAACCAGTTTCCCGGACAATTCACGGGAATTTCCTAGAAATTTAATGATAAAGTTCGATCTAAGCCTAATCTAAGCCTAATCTAGTGATTATTAATACCTGTGACTTAAGCATAATAATATTTTTCTAACAAGTGTTTCGTACCCAACTGTGACTTAGATGTGGTTCGAGTAAAGCCCATAAGTGGAGTAGTGATATTGTCCAAACAAACATATGTGCTGGGACTAACGAAGCCGTCATCAAGGAACTAACCTAAAGTGTAGATGTATCGTTCCCAGTGGGTGTGATAAATTCTGGTTATCTTGGTAATATAAATGAAATCGGTGTTTAGAGAAAGGTGGGCCCAAGACCGAAAGAGGGCCGTGGTTAACATCCTTTAAGTTCAAGGGCTAATCTCGTATGAGATGGGCTTGCCGTAAGTGCTGTCGTAACGCCGAAACGATACAACTCATCCACGTATGCTGATAGGCCTAACCCAGCTCGGCTAAAAATGAGCTGGCTATCGCTACCAATTTTGTAATCATGTAACCCGAGTAGGGATTGCCAGTTCTCCGAGTGTGCTAGCTCCAGTGACTCGGCTTCTGCTCCAGGCCGGCTCCAGAGCTGAGAGTGATCCCCTGTTCCACTAACCCAGTTCTAGCTCCAGAGCTGTTCCACTAACCTCAGCTTTATCTCCTAAGCTGCTCCAGAGTATGATGTTGTTCCGGACTGATACTTTAGCGTCTTTTTATCGCGCTACAGCTCTTAAGATACAAAAACTGAATGCACAATAGAATATTAAAATCATTAAGGCTAGTAATCTAAAGCTGAGATCTTAAAGTGCAGCACGCGAGCAATCTGCGATCATCAAACTGTCACCATGCGGTCCCTAACCCTTGGCAAGTTGTGAGGTAATTCAATACATATTAAAAATATGATTTCTTTCTTTCTTGTATTACACATATACAAGCTCAAAGAAAACCGTTCAATGTCAACCCGACCAAAACACCAATTGCTAATGATCGGCTCCCATCCCCTAAACTTGCTGACATTCATTCTACTATAAGTGGAGCAGCTTCAAGCTTCAACTCCAGCTCCAAATTCCGGAGCGCTCCGATAAGTCTGGCTCCACAATCTTAGTTCCAGCACCGCTCCGGCTCCGGACCAGAATTTAAACAACTGGCCTGCTCCGCTCCAGCTCCGAATCTTGGAGCGGGTCTTGGATCCGGAGCCGGAGCACTGCCAAACCTAAACCCGAGTAAAGTCCTCATTATTATTTCACGGATCTAAACGATTGATAGTCAAAATTAATGAATGAATAGAACCCTCCATAAAGGTGAAAAGTAGACTCATCATTGAACCATGTTATTTGGGTGGATGTCCAAAGCCTAACTATATCTGGTTAAACCACGCTTGTACAAAATTTCATACTCTTTTTATGAAATAAAAATAAAAAAGATGGGGTGAAAAATTGGGTAAATAATATGTATTTTAGCTCAAGTTATGTAGGCTACCTCGGTAACTCTGTAAATAGTTTTATGCTAATTAGCAGACTTGAAGTTGATATTTTGCAAAATTTTATTATAAAATATAGCTTTAAATCACTTATGACTTGAATAACGTCGATAAACACGAGTGGCTTCATGTTTTCCAAACGCAGTTAATGTAAAGCCCATTTCCATACTTTTTTTTTGGATACTCAAGATTGTCGGTCACGTAGTAGCACCTTTTCAGCGGGAAAAACTGTCGATACTGTCGCTGAAAAAGGAAGGGATTTGTGTACCTCTTGTCAAGCTGCAATTTTACCATCTTACTAAAGCTGACCATTTACCAGCCATTTTGTAACAACTAAAAATCCCCCAAATTATATTTTAGTTTATTTGGGTGAAAATAATAAATTTTCCAAAATAAAACCAAAAAAATATTAAAATATTAATTAGTAAATTTAAGGGCCTTTTTTTTTATTTAAATTGTAATTTTTCGGTCAACTTTTTTCCACAAGGGTATGTATTGTTGATTTATAGTTTGTAGTCATTCGTCTTAGGTCATTTCAACCTGATCTATATATTGGGTGTCTTTCACAAGTATAAAATACTATGAAAATGCCCTCGTAATCTTTAATAATGATAAATTATTTATTTATTGTTTTACTTATACATGTACAGGGAACATACACTGGATGTAACAATATTATATATATTAGTATAGATAGGTGGTAGTAATAGTAGTGTGGTAGTAGTAGTAGTAGTAGTAGTAGTAGTACCACTGCCTCGATCACGAAAAGGAAGTAGTGTGCTGTAATTACTTTGCTCGGTGTATATGCGTGACGTTAACAAAATAACTCATAAATGTACGTGCCAATTTGGAAGAAACTTTGAAGGTGAATTGGCCCTCAGCCATGAAAGAAACTATTTGATTTTGCCTAATGAAGGCCCAAGGGCAAGGTCACGTACCGGTAGCGAGTCACCTTTTTGCGCATTGTAATTTGAATCTAACAGAATGAGCGCAGTTTTTATAAGCAGTGAACGAACTGGACTGAAATTTGGCATAGGCGTTCAGACTTAACCCATTGGTGCCCATTGGTAGAATTTCCTACCGACAAAATTGTTTGTCATTATTGCATCACTTTTTCTGGTATTCGCTGGTAGGAAATTCTACCAATGGGAACTAATGGGTTAATAATAATAATATAATAAAAAAATAGTGACAAGGTCAAAGGTCAAGGTCAGAAGAGAATTTAAACAGCTTTTGCTGAGGCGGGGATCTGTGTTAGGCGCACTTTTCTAGTTATTGTAATTTAATTATTAACAGTATTGTAATTTGGCAGAACATAAATTAATGTAAATAACAGTAATGTAAAAATTATGCTCAAATTAAAAAAACAAAACAAAAAAAAACCGTTGAAGCCAACACGTTTTTGTCACTTAAAATTTTTACTCTCGCGGTTGTAGGACTCAAAACTTAAATTTGTTTCAAATTTGGAGGATATTTTTTTTTTAAATTTTCATCTAAGTTAAATTTTTATTTGGGTTCAGTTTTCAGTTGTATTTCAATTATAACTTTATATTAGACGAATATCATTTTAATACAGGAATTTTTAACTGTCTGGGTGACGAAGAGTGAGATATGTCAGAACGTTAAAATGCCTTTCTAATTTCTGTGGTTGGTGAAAACATCTAATTTTAGTGTAACATTTATGCGCCAGCTTGGTTCGTTCGCTCGTTTTGACGGTTTTTCCAGTTATTATTATTATTATTATTATTATTATTATTATTATTATTTCTAATTAATTTTGTTTATTGATTTTCGAGTATATATACCGGGTCATCCAAAAAAAGACGCTCTAATTTGAATTGATTTCATCAATGTATTTCAATTTTAACACTGATTTTGCTGTCACAACGACAACAATGAAGCATGGAGATTTTATTCATGTGAAAACATTTTCAATATGTGATCCCTGTCCATCCAACACCATTTGCAAGACCACGTACGGCAAATGCCGTGCTTGATTTCCTTAGTGAACATTTTCATGATAGGGTCATCTCGAATCGTTATCCTGGACGCTTTGGATTTGGGCGGTCCTGGCCACCGTACTCACCAGATTTGAATCCATGTAATTATTTCTTATGGGGATTCGTTAAGGACAATGTGAACGGGAATAATCCACATACGGTCGAATAATTAAAGGCAGCAATTACAGCAGAACCAGTGTTG
Source organism: Bathynomus jamesi (assembly GCA_023014485.1). Taxonomy (NCBI): domain Eukaryota; kingdom Metazoa; phylum Arthropoda; class Malacostraca; order Isopoda; family Cirolanidae; genus Bathynomus; species Bathynomus jamesi. The sequence goes on from JAJOZX010011025.1 coordinate 102,268, forward strand.
TAATTGAAATACTTTAATAAATACAAGCAATTCAAATTAGAGCGTCTATTTTTGATGACCCGGTATATATATATATATATATATAATATATATATATATATATATATATATATATGAAAATTATTTCACGAAAGTAACACGTGAAAAATATTTATGATGAATAAAACCACGAAGGAAAGGAAACACAAAATGGTGCTCAAGCGCTTTCGTCATTAGACGAAAGCGCTTGAGCACCATTTTGTGTTTCCTTTCCTTCGTGGTTTTATTCATCATATACTGTATATATATATATATATATATATATATATATATATATATATATATATATATATTAACAATGCACCAACATAGTATAAAGAAATATAGCTCCCCCGCCCCCAACAAAATTCCTTAGCAAAGATGAGAATCATAAAATTATGGGAATATAAGAAGTGAGTTAAGAAACAGTTAAAATGATACTTAAAATGGGAAATAAATTTTAATTACAAATAAAAGCCAAACAGCGAAGAAAAGAAACTAGAAAGGGAACTAGATAATTTTATAGAACCGAGAGTAACACAGTTCATCATAGACCTCGCTGTTCCAAACGATCTACAAAAGAGCTCAGCGCTAAGATTGAAAATTTTATTGTCAGTTGATTTATTACAGTTTCGCCAATTGTTTGTTTCTTTGTTCTTCTGAGGTCGTAGATAAGGCTTTTTTTATAAGTGTGAATTAAACTTTGTTCTTTTTTTCTGTCTTTGCTATCTTGTCGTGGCACCAGGTTCTTACGGATTTTTTACCATTTACTTATTCTTCTGCTACTTCCTGCTCCAAGTACTTTACACATGTATTATAATCAATTATGTTTTGCAGATTTTTTTGTTCTTGAAGGTGACATAATTTATTTTATTTACTCATCATACACACACACACACACACACCTATATATATATATATATATGCAGTAAAATCACAGAATAACACGTGATCTTATTAATAAGCAAACAACCACAGGGAAAAGGAAAAAGAAACACGAAATCCGAGCGCTTTCGTGATATATTCACATCTTCAGGGATGTGAATATATCACGAAAGCGCTCGGATTTCGTGTTTTTTTTCCTTTTCCCTGTGGTTGTTTGCTTATATATATATATATATATATGTGTGTGTGTGTGTGTGTGTTTGTGTGTATAGGGGGATAAGATAACGAGGATAGTGATAAGGGGTAATGGCTAAATGGGGGATAATGGGGATGGGGTTGATAAGGGAATAAATAAAAATACATATGGTCGGGAGGAGTGGGGTGGAATGGGTGAGTGGGGATAAGATAAAGGAATAGTGATGAGAGAATAAAAATAAATAAATAAATAAAAATATATGTGCCTGACGTACCCCCCTCCCGACACACACATTTATGGCGCATGCGAAGATACAACAACCCCCCAGGGTGGGGGATAATAAGAGGTAATAAGGAGAAGGAGGGAGAAGATAAGGGGAGCCTAAATTTACACGTGCATGTATATAACCTTGGTTCACCTTGGTTTACCAAAGCTATATACATGCACGTGTATATATATATATATATATATATATATAGGGTGAATCAAAAGTCTCCATACATAGGCAAAATGGTCATGATAAATAAATGATTATTATTTTTATTGTTTTGCAAATGATGTGCTGAGATGCCTTTGTCCCAAGAAGAGCGTATAGAGATCATTCTTCTGGCAGGATCAGGAAGCTGTCGCAAGGTTGCCGAGGATTTTAACAGGAGACACGCCCCCGGCACGCGCATCACACACGACACCGTTGCCAAACTCATTGAGAAGTTCAAGAAGACTGGAAGTGTTGCAGACCAACCGAGAAGTGGCCGTCCACGAACAGCCACCGATGAAGGCACAGCGACCATGGTGCTGGCAGCGTTCGCAAAGAGTCCCCAAAAAAGCACTCGACGGATGTCTGCAGAATGCGATGTCAGCCAAAGGAGTATCATCCGCATTATGAAAGATCACAGATGGCATCCATACAAAATGCAAATGTTGCAGTATCTTAGCGAAGACGACCCGGACAGGCGGCTGGAATTCTGTGAATGGGCAAGAACAAAAGTGGACGAAGACACGGAATTCTCGGCTGGCATCCTGTTTTCAGATGAAGCCAACTTTTATGTTCATGGAGAGGTTAATCGTCAAAACGTACGTTATTGGAGTGATGACAGCCCGCACTGGATGAGTCCCTCAAAGACGCAAGGCGCTGGAAAAGTGATGGTGTGGTGCGGGATATGGGGGGAACACAATTGTTGGCCCTTTTTTCATTGACACCAATCTGAATGCCGAAATGTATCTAAACATGCTGCAAGATATAGTCATGCCGTCCCTGCTGAACGAGGACGGGGGATTTCCAGCGTACTTTCAGCAAGACGGGGCGCCACCCCATTACGGTATCTGCGTGCGTCAGTGGCTGGATCAGCAGTTTCCGGGAGTGGTCCAGTGGAGTGGCCGCCGTTGTCCAGTGGAGTGGCCTCCGAGGTCCCCAGACCTCCCCCCTTGATTTTTACTTGTAGGGGCACTTGAAGGCCATGGTGTATCAGGTGAAAATACAAAACACGGACCACCTAAAGGAAGCATTCGTGATGCGTGTGCACGCATAAGACCAGACGTGTTAACGCGCGTCTGCCATGACTGGGGGGAACGCATCCGTATGTGCATTCAGTGTAATGGTGCCCACATAGAGCATATTTTGTGACTTACAAGTGATTGCATAATAAAGTGACCATTTTGCCGATGTATGGAGACTTTTGACTCACCCTGTATATATATATATGATGATATGCTGAGTCACACAAGTACCCTCTGATGGCATCTCCTCTTATCTCTTTTGTCAGCCCTCTGTGAAAATATAATGCTTGCCCAGATGCAAGTATATGCCCTTACACACACACACACACACACACACACACACACACACCACACACACACACACACACACACACACACCCCACACACACACACACACCACAATTTTGTGCAAGTGAAGTTAAAACCACTCTCTTTCATACCTTTTGGTCAGCAGCCCTGAGAGAAATATAAAAAAAAGGATCTGGTAAAACCCTATATATGCTTTATAACAAATTTTTCAAACTGTTATATAAGTTGCCCAAGTTGTTTAGTGTCTCAAATATCTGCTAGCCACAAAGTCTCAAGCCTCCCAGCGTCTGAAGCCTCCATATATATGGAGCGGCGCCACATTACTCTGCAGCTGCCCGTGAGATTCTGGATACGAACCTTGAAGGAAGATGGCTTAGGCGGCGAGGTCCCATCGAGTGGCCAGCCAGATCACCTGATTTAACCCCCCCCATATGATTTCTGGGTTTTGGATTATTTGCGTGACAAACTCGACACTCCTGGTTCCATCTATCTAAATGTGAATGCCCTTGGTCGTAGAATAGATGAACAACTGAAAAGTATCCCACTCGATATGTTCAGAAGAACAATGAAGAGTTTCACAGTGAGAATCCACAATTATATCATAGCAGATGGAGAACGCTTTGAAGATTAAACTACAATTTAACAAAATATTTATATGAATAAAATTCTCATAGACTTTCCCCTCTTTTTCCCTTTCCCCCCTTTCCCTTTGTTTCCATGGCAATGACTCGGCATAAATGCGCCCATACCACTAAGCTCATTAATGGAATGCCAGAACGTGTGTCAGATTTATATAATACAAGGGGGGAAAGCAACACGATTCTAAATACTGTATTAGTAATTCAAAAAATCTTTATTATTTATTGACTTTTATTATCAAATAAAAACTATGGAAAAACCAAACGTGTCTGGTTACTTTTGTCAACCTACTTTATATATATATATATATATATATATATATATATATATATATATCCCCGCAAGGGGGTTCTAAGCTCGTGCTCTTGAGTGCTCTTTGTGCTCGTTTGTACGTGCTTGTTCCTGGAGGTTTCACGTGCGCCCTCCCGGCCCTAGCACCCAAGGATGATGGGGCTCGACCCTGCAGTCCTTGTCATCCTTGGTCTTTTTCCACTTCGACTGTCCCATCCACCCTTTCTTTTTCCTCTGTCTTTCCTCTCACTTTTTCTTTGTTTTTCCGCCGAGATATGCCATTTTAAATAGAGGCGAATCGGTTCTTCCCGAACTTAAAAAAAAAAAAAAAATATATATATATATATATATATATCAGTGGCGTGCGGTGATTTTTCGTCAAGGGGAAGCAATTCAAGCAAAAACAACAAAGATTATATAAAATAAAAATAAAACTTTAAAATACTCGTATATAATAAAAACAAAACACATATAATCATCTACTTACTTTACTTATAGGCTAATTCTAATCTTCTTTCTTTTTTATTAAATATATCTATTATTTCTTCGTAAAAGGCATCGGTTTTCATATCCTTAAGAAGCTTTTTCTCAATTGAGATTAAAGCTAAACTTGCAAGCCTTTCTTACTCTTGCGCATTTCTAGCGTAGTTACGTATTCGCTTTAAATGAGAGAATGACAGCAGACAGCACGTAAAGTTGCCAGATATTTCAAGAAAATGAACTATAAGATCTGGACAGCGATTTCTAAATTGCTTCCTTTTTGACATAGGGAAGGATAAAATAACGATAAATATATATTCTTTTTCGCTTAACATGGCCATGGAATTTTTTAGTAGAAAAACTATATATGAAACTTGTTGTATTCAATAAATACTACATTATTAAACATTAAATGAGTTTTTAGAATGGAAAGAAACAATTTGTAACAGTAAAAAAAAAGCGAAAGTCTGGGAAAAAGGATGCATTTCGTCAATTGTTGTCCAACTCGAGATTTTTTGCGTCGGCTTTCTTAAAGGTTTTTGCACGAACGGCAACCAATGTGTATATACTATGTATCCACCTGATTACCAATCAAATGCTATAAATAGTATAATAAAATGATTTTGTATAAATTATTAACACATATTGAACTGTTTAAACTTTAAAGTATAATACAGCATTTTCTTCTTTCTTTGAATAGGGAAGCATTGCTTCCCTTGCTTCCATGGACCGCACGCCACTGATATATATATATATATATATATATATATATATATATATATATATATATATATATATATATATAATCTCCAGCACACCGACCTGAATAACTTCAAGAACCAGCTGGACAGATTCTTGTGCAAAGTCCCTGACCAGCCATGCGTGGCTGGCTACGAGGGCAGGAGGAGATCAGAGAGC
>JAJOZX010011025.1:110000-125435 GCA_023014485.1 Bathynomus jamesi
TAAAAAGGGCACTGGACGACTGTCCTGTTCTAACGGAATATTGATGCTGTTTTATACGTGTGTGCAAATCCTTTCCCGTCTGACCTATGTAAAAGGAATCACATTGTTTACAACCAATTTTATAGATAATGCTTGAATTATTGGTAGGGCTATTTTTTACTATGATATTTTTCACAATATTATTATATGAAAATACTACATTAATATCCAAAAGTTTAAGTACATTAGCAATGCCTAAAAAGCCCGGGAAAAATGGAAGTACTAAAATATTTTTTGACAAAGTATGAGTGTTATTATTCACACGATAGAAAGTTCGTTTTGCCTTGTTGAGACAAGATTCCATAAACGCAGATGGATAGCACAGATCACTTCCAATACCGTTGATTTTTTCCAATTCGGCATCGATGTATTCCGGACTGGCGATCCTAAGGGCGCGGAGAAACATTGAAGAAAAAGTGGCCTTCTTAGTGGGGGTGTCATATGGAGTTTTTCGAGATTACTTACATTCCGAGAATCCTGGGGGTTGGCATCCCTTGGTTGCGGTACGTCGACGATATTTTGTGTATCTGGCCCATGAATCGTGACCTGGATAACTTCCTCCTTCAGTTAAATGATCAAGTCCCCACCATTAAGTTTACTTTAGAAGTGGAACAAGACAACTCAATCCCATTTTTGGATGTGCGTGTACATAGGGAAAGCTCAGGTTTTAAGTTTAGTATCTATCGGAGAAAAACAAACAATTTGTCCTACGTACATTTTTACTCGGGACATGACACCCCCACTAAGAAGGCCATTTTTTTCTTCAATGTTTCTCCGCGCCCTTAGGATCGCCAGTCTGGAATACATCGATGCCGAATTGGAAAAAATCAACGGTATTGGAAGTGATCTGTGCTATCCATCTGCGTTTATGGAATCTTGTCTCAACAAGGCAAAACGAACTTTCTATCGTGTGAATAATAACACTCATACTTTGTCAAAAAATATTTTAGTACTTCCATTTTTCCCGGGCTTTTTAGGCATTGCTAATGTACTTAAACTTTTGGATATTAATGTAGTATTTTCATATAACAATATTGTGAAAAATATCATAGTAAAAAATAGCCCTACCAATAATTCAGGCATTATCTATAAAATTGGTTGTAAACAATGTGATTCCTTTTACATAGGTCAGACGGGAAAGGATTTGCACACACGTATAAAACAGCATCAATATTCCGTTAGAACAGGACAGTCGTCCAGTGCCCTTTTTATCCATCTGTCAGAGTTATCCCACTGTATTGATTGGAATAATGCTTCAGTTTTATTTCACTCTAGCAACATTGTTAATAGAAATATTCTTGAGTCTGCCATTATCCAACTCACAAATAACTTCAACATAAGCAAAGGTCTTTTTCAACTCGATCCTGTTGTTTTGAATTCCTTCAGAACAGATTTAGATAAGAAGGGTAGAACGCTAAATCTTTGGTAAACTTGTATGCTACTCAAATAACTTGTATTTTTGTTTTAATTTATTTTTATATACATCGAACCTAAACAAGAAGGGCAAAGTGCTAAAACCCGGGCAGATTTCCAGTATAAATTTGTATTTTTTTTTTATTTTATTATTTTTTTTTCTATAACATTGGTTGGAAACAATTACTTTGATCTTGTGCTAATCTTGTGCTAAAAATCGGTAGTTTTTCCTTACAAATTTGTATGCTCCTCCCACAATCGTTTAATGTTCAATAATTTTTTTATTTTTTTTTATTTTTTATCTCTCCGTTTATTGTATTAATATATATATATATATAGTTGTTTTTTTCTGTAACCTATATATAGGCTGTAACCCTTTATGTACTTCAGTGTTCCTGAGGATGTCATTAGACGAAAGCGCTTGAGCACCATGCTGTGTTTCCTTTCCTTCGTGGTTTTATTCATCATCATATATATATATATATATATTATATATATATATATATATATATATATATATATACTACAAAATTAACCCCAACAGGATTCGAACCCAGAACCTCTTTAGTAGAGTTCGAGGGTGTTAATCATTATGTTGTGACAAGGTAACAGCTAATATAATCTGGCGTATGTTTCAACCCCCCGAGGAACGCACAACGCTTTCGCGACCAGTGTTTTTACGTACCATCCAATCTTGCATCTGAGTCAATATCAGCCTTTAATTTAAATCTCTATAGTATAACACTGGGGTTCCATTGATGAAAAAGTACCCCTGACATTCCTTCAGTTGGTCCTGGGTTCGAATCTTGACGGGTTAATTTTGTATTATAAAAAATCGTTCATGATCATACAGGATATATGTGTGTCTGTAAAGTGGAGAGCACAAGGAACCAACTCTCTACTTTACCAGGCCAACTCAAGAGAAGGAGTAACAAGCTTCACCTTCGTGAAATGAGGAATCATCGTACGGAACACCTGAAAGGATGAAAGGTTATATATATATATATATACATATATATATATATATATATATATATATATATATATATATATATATATATTAGGGTGGCCCTTATTTTTCAACTTTTGAAATTACTTGCTCCCAACCCCTAATCTTCTTCCAATATATAAAAAAGTGCTCTGTGCAAAATTTCAGCTTAATTGGGCTATATTAAGGTGGCCCCCCCCAAAGGCCCTAAAGTTTCAAAATTCACCGATAATTGGTATTTCTAATATAAAACATTTATAATTCATTTGCAAACTTTGTTTGGGAAAATAATCACAAAGCATAATCGAAAGTGAATTTTATTTACAACAAATAATTACGCCGCTTATATAGGCCGCAGGCGCAGAACTTTCTAGAACCTTCCAGAAGCGGTTTTTTTACGCACTTATGATACTTTTCAATTTCCGTGAATATCTCGTCCAATTTTGGTTTTAAGTAAATAATGGTTATAACTAAATTTATTGTAAATTGAATTCTCTTTCGATTATATTCTATATTTCTTTCGAATAAAACACTGTAAAGAAGATAAAAACGGTTTTATATGAAAAAATATCAATATTGTTAAAATCTGAAAATTTAGGGCCTTTGAAGGCCATCTTAATATTGTCTGATTGAGCTGAAATTTTAAACAGAGCATTTTTACATGGATTAGAACAACTTTGAGGTTGGGAGATGAAAAATATTTCATTTCAGAAAATCACATACAACTAAGGGCCACCCTAATATATATATATATATATATATATATATATATATATATATATATATATATATAGAAGATGTAACGAATATCCCTACGGTCATAGACATAATACCTTTTGGTAATGGTAATATTTTGGATAATATTGTCGTTAGTGAAGGGGAAGTAATGCGCTATATTGATAAAATGAAAACGCGTAAATCACCGGGTCCGGATTCCATATATCCCATACAACTAAAAGAATTAAAAGATAGCATTGTTGTGCCGCTAACAAAGATTTTTAATGCGTCTATTTCTGAGGGGTGCGTACCAGATAATTTCAAGTCAGCAAACGTAACACCTATCTTTAAGAAAGGCGATAAAGGTGCGGCGGGAAATTATAGGCCAATCAGTTTAACGTCTGTTGTAGGTAAGCTACTGGAATCAATAATTAGGGATCGTATAGTCGAACACTTAGAAGTGCATAATCTGGTCAGAAATACGCAGCACGGTTTTAGGCGAAAGAAATCTTGCTTAACTAATCTTTTAGAATTTTTCCAAAGCGTGGTTAACGTTTACGATAGACATCGGGCGGTTGATGTAGTGTATTTAGATTTTCAAAAAGCGTTTGACACCGTGCCGCACAAAAGACTGATTGAAAAAACTAAGGCTCATGGAATCAGGGGTGTAGTAATAAATTGGCTAGAAGAATGGTTGCGAGGCAGGAAACAGAGGGTGGTCGTTGATGGAGCGGAGTCGTGTTGGGCTAATGTAGCGAGTGGCGTTCCTCAGGGTTCTGTATTGGGCCCCTTGCTTTTTCTTATATATATTAACGATTTAGATGTCGGCCTAGTCAGTACAGTTTCAAAGTTTGCGGATGACACGAAGCTGGGTGGTAGGGCGATTAATGACGAAGATAGAGGTAAAATTCAGGAAGATCTGAATAAAATCGTTGATTGGTCAGTCACATGGCAAATGAGATTTAACGTGGATAAGTGCAAAATTATGCATATAGGTTCGCGTAACGGTAATTTTGCGTATAGTATGTCAGGGAAAGATTTAACAAGCGTAGAGCAGGAAAAAGATTTAGGAGTTATAGTCACTGGTGATTTAAAGTAGCGAAACAAAGTACAGCGGCGGTCAATAAGGCGAACAAAGTGTTAGGTTTTATAGCTCGAAATTTTGAGAACAAACCGCGCGATATTATAGTTCCTCTTTATAAATCATTAGTTAGACCCCATTTGGAGTACGCGGTCCAATTTTGGAATCCGCATATGCGCAAAGATATAGACAAAATCGAAAGAGTTCAAAGACGAGCAACTAAGATGATTCCGTCTCTTAGGTCAAAGTCGTACGAGGATAGGCTTAAAGAGTTAAATTGACTACACTCGAGAGTCGGAGGTTAAGGGGTGATCTAATCCAGGTTTTCAAAATTATGAATGGGTTTGATAACGTAGATAGAGATAGCTTTTTCGAAATATCTCAATATAATAGGACTAGAAATAACGGGTGTAAGTTGACAAGTAGAAGGTTCGAGACAGCAGTTGCGAAAAACTTTTTACGCATAGAATAGTAAATAGCTGGAATAGTTTGCCGGTAGAAGTAATTAGTAGCACGTCTATAAACATGTTTAAGAATCGATTGGACGCGCATGTTGATAGAAAGGGTATAGTTTAAGGTAGTAAAATTCTGGCTTTGTGGGGATAGATCCCACAGCTCAACACAAGTGTTGTGGGATATAGGGAGGCAGCGTCTTGGGTTAGGGGATACTCTCTGTCCTTACACACCCCATTTAAAGAGATTCCTCTGCCGAGCGGTGCCCCCCATAGTACTGTGAGGTATTGAAAAACTCATGATCTTCACTTGCCCTACAAACACCTTTAAATGGGAGACCCATAATGGGTGCACACACATTTCTACATTACTGTACAGTCTTTACAGCCACACCTACACTTTTCCTCGTAAGTGTATATATTGTAATGTATATGGTTGTAAATTTGACTTGGTCCGCAATCGATATGAACCGTGACTGATGTAACCGTAATGAAATTGACTGGATTCTTTGGATCTGATATATTTGCATGTCCGTTATATAATAGATATAGAGTGTAACATATTTGTGGATAGTAGTCTATTATGACTTGATCCTCTGGATCGAGAGATTCTATCTTTAGTTTTAAATCGATAATTAATTATTTTTAAATTGATAATGTATATGGTTGTAAATTTTGACTTGGTCCGCAATCGATATGGACCGTGACTTGATGGATACCGTAATGAAATTGACTGGATTCTTTGGATCTGATATATTTGCATGTCCGTTATAAATAGATATAGAATGTAACATATTTGTGGATAGTAGTCTATTATGACTTGCTCCTCTGGACCGAGAGATTCTATCTTTAGTTTTAAACCGATAATTAATTATTTTTAAATTGATAATTATTTAGTTTCGTAAAAATTGGTCGTTGCCAATTTACCGGCAGTTTTTAAATAAGTTTCTTATGTTCTTGTGGTTCGGAACCCACGTAAAATTGTAGGTCCCCTCCGCCACCACGGAGGACATACACAATACACGATTACGAACACAGTTAGGTAGACCAGCCATGAGTGGATCCTAGGGTCTTTGTTGGTCTGAAACATTATAACTTATAACATTATAACATTATATATATATATATATATATATATATATATATATATATATATATATATATATATATATATATATATATATATATATATGTTATAATGTTATAATGTTTCAGACCAACAAAGACCCTAGGATCCACTCATGGCTGGTCTACCTAACTGTGTTCGTGTATTGTGTATGTCCTCCGTGGTGGCGGAGGGGACCTACAATTTTACGTGGGTTCCGAACCACAAGAACATAAGAAATTTATGTAAAAACTGCCGGTAAATTGGCAACGACCAATTTTTACGAAACTAAATAATTATCAATTTAAAACTAATTAATTATCGATTTAAAACTAAAGATAGAATCTCTGATCCAGAGGATCAAGTCATAATAGACTACTATCCACAAATATGTTACACTCTATATCTATTTATAAAGGACATGCAAATATATCGATCCAAAGAATCCAGTCAATTTCATTACGGTATCCATCAAGTCACGGTCCATATCGATAGCGGACCAAGTCAAAATTTACAATCATATACATTACAATATATACACTTACGAGAAAAAGAGTAGGTGTGGCTGTAAAGACTGTACAGTAATGTAGAAATGTGTGTGCACCCATTTTGGGTCTCCCATTTAAAGGTGTTTGTGGGGCAAGTGAAGATCATGAGTTTTTCAATACCTCACAGTACTATGGGGGCACCGCTCGGCAGAGGAATCTCTTTAAATGGGGTGTGTAAGGACAGAGAGTATCCCCTAACCCAAGACGCTGCCTCCCTATATCCCACAACACTTGTGTTGAGCTGTGGGATCTATCCCCAGAAAGCCTTAATTTTACTACCTTAAACTATACCCTTTCTATCAACATATGCGTCTAATCGATTTTTAAACATGTTTATAGACGTGCTACTAATTACTTCTACCGGCAAACTATTCCAGCTATTTACTATTCTATGCGTAAAAAAGTTTTTCGCAACTGCTGTCTCGAACCTTCTACTTGTCAACTTACACCCGTTATTTCTAGTCCTATTATATTGAGATATTTCGAAAAAGCTATCTCTATCTACGTTATCGAACCCATTCATAATTTTGAAAACCTGGATTAGATCACCCCTTAACCTCCTGTCTCGAGTGTTGTCAATTTTAACTCCTTAAGCCTATCCTCGTACGACTTTGACCTAAGCGACGGAATCATCTTAGTTGCTCGTCTTTGAACTCTTTCGATTTTGTCTATATCTTTGCGCATATACGGATTCCAAAATTGGACCGCGTACTCCAAATGGGGTCTAACTAATGATTTATAAAGTGGAACTATAATATCGCGCGATTTGTACTCAAAATTTCGAGCTATAAAACCTAACACTTTGTTCGCCTTATTGACCGCTGCTGTACTTTGTTTCGCTACTTTTAAATCACCAGTGACTATAACTCCTAAATCTTTTTCCTGCTCTACGCTTGTTAAATCTTTCCCTGACATACTATATATATATATATATATATATATATATATATATATATATATATATATATATATATATATATATATATATATATATAGCCAATGTCGTAACATCACTTCCCGTTGATCAGCGAAGTTAATCAACATTGGGTCGGGTAGTAGCGGGATGGGAGGTTGGGAGATGAAAAATATTTCAATTCAGAAAATCACATACAACTAAGGGCCACCCTAATATATATATATATATATATATATATATATATATATATATATATATATATATATATGCATTTAACTGCAATGACCACGCAGTATATAAATGAATAGAAACGACGTAAATAAGGAGCGTCTCTGCACACGGGGAAGAGAAATAACGAATAAATGAAAAATGAGGCGAACCGCCCGGGAATCGAACCCAGAGCCTTCCAATTGCCGGTTGGATGCGCTACCATTACACCACGGACCTCGATCAATCATAAATCGAAATTCTCCTACATAGGGCAGAAACCAATGCCCTGAGAGGGCACCCTCGCAAATCGTGAATATGTGCATTTAACTGCAATGACCACGCAGTATATAAATGATTAGAAACGACGTAAATAAGGAGCGTCTCTGCACACGGGGAAGAGAAATAACGAATAAATGAAAAATGAGGCGAACCGCCCGGGAATCGAACCCAGGGCCTTCCAATTGCCGGTTGGATGCCCTACCATTACACCACGGACCTCGCGTTCGATTCCCGGGCGGTTCGCCTCATTTTTCATTTATTCGTTATTTCTCTTCCCCGTGTGCAGAGACGCTCCTTATTTACGTCGTTTCTATTCATTTATATACTGCGTGGTCATTGCAGTTAAATGCACATATTCACGATTTGCGAGGGTGCCCTCTCAGGGCATTGGTTTCTGCCCTATGTAGGAGAATTTCGATTTATGATTGATCGAGGTCCGTGGTGTAATGGTAGCGCATCCAACCGGCAATTGGAAGGCCCTGGGTTCGATTCCCGGGCGGTTCGCCTCATTTTTCATTTATTCGTTATTTCTCTTCCCCGTGTGCAGAGACGCTCCTTATTTACGTCGTTTCTATTCATATATATATATATATATATCCAATGTCGTAACATCACTTCCCGTTGATCAGCGAAGTTAATCAACATTGGGTCGGATAGTAGCGGGATGGGAGACCGTCCTCTGCGTCCAGACTATGGGTTCGGATCCCACGTAAAGTTGTAGGCCTCCTCCGTCATATGACCTTAGATGTTGCGAAGGGGGTTAAACAACACCCTTCATTATATATATATATATATATATATATATATATATATATATATATATACCCCCGCAAGGGGGTTCTAAGCTCGTGCTCTTGAGTGCTCTTTGTGCTCGTTTGTACGTGCTTGTTCCTGGAGGTTTCACGTGCGCCCTCCCGGCCCTAGCACCCAAGGATGATGGGGCTCGACCCTGCAGTCCTTGTCATCCTTGGTCTTTTTCCACTTCGACTGTCCCCTCCACCCTTTCTTTTTCCTCTGTCTTTCCTCTCACTTTTCTTTGTTTTTCCGCTGAGATATGCCCTTTAAATAGAGGCGAATCGGTTCTTCCCGAACTAAAAAAAAAAAAAAAAAAAATATATATATATATATATATATAAAGTTCCGTCTGAAATTCTCTGTATTTAGCTTAATATTTTTCACTGTAAGAAAGAACTAAAAGTGGACATAAGAGAGCCAGTAAAGATAAAGCATAGTAGCAGAACACTAAGTGAAATCCAAAAGAAAATCCTTTTTTTAGTACAGCTAAGGTTCCTTTTAGCTTAATTTCACGTTGGATAATAATCCTTATTGCTTTTGCCTCAGTGATAATACTCGTGTCTCTCAAACAAGTTATGTTCTCATGAGAAACGTATTAGATAATTGTCTCTGTGAAATAAACACAATGGAACGTCAGAAACTTAGTTGGAAAAAGGGATATTTTCTCTTTTTTTTTTCTTATTGTCATTTCTTTTGTGAAATAGTAAAAACTAAGTATAATTAAATATACTTTGATTAATTGTATTTTTCATTTAAAAAAAAAATTGGTCGAATGGAAAAGCATCGGTGAGGAAGTACTGGCGAAGTTTTTCTAAGATTCATGTAGCGTTTATTATATTATTTTATTTTAAATTTATTTTAAAGTCAGCTTTGAGATTGAACTCCCCTTTTCCATCCCGAAATAGAAGAAACTCGTCGAAAAAGTATACCAAATTCGTAACTCGCATTTTTTTTTGTTTCTGTGGTCTTTGCGACAGAAAACAAACTTCCGTCAACATTCTGTATATAGAAATATTATCTTCTAGTGTCTCAAATAATTCAAAAAATAAGTTTTGAAGACGATTTCTTCTTTCTAAAGAAGTTATGTATCATTAAAAGAAATTATTATATCATCTGACAAAAAGCTTTGATACCCAAACGAAAGAAAAACTTCCCCTAGAATACACTCTCCAAAAAGAAGTTACAAGTTCTAACTTCAGAAGGTTTCATTGTAAGTGTGTCATTTTTCAATCAATAAAGACGTAAAACAAAATGAAAGTCCTTAATAATTCCTCAATAAATTTTTTCATGAATTTTTAACAATTCTTATAAGAAATGTACAGCACGAAAAACACAATATAATCAGTTTTTTTCGCATTCTTTTGACGTCATACTAAACTAATGAAAATGGGGTTGCAGTAACCGTAGACTGAATATCAATGGTATAAAAACTGACTAAGGAGGATGACATACTGTAGTCGCTTTTTATGCGTCTAAAAATGGAGACATTAAACGAATAAGCAGTTAGTTCAAGAGAAAAGTCAATAAATAAATCACTGAAGAAGGAATTACAACAAAATATATTATTTAAGATGCAATACTTATACCCTCAGATTCATAGGCAAGAATAAAAAATATGCTAAACTGCATTTACACATACTGTAAACAGGAAAATTCCCACAAGCCTTCAATTCTAAGTACTTAAATGACCTTTTTGTAACTTTAACGCTCCAGGTAATAAAGGGTTCCCAACACTAACCGTATAGGTTCCCTTTTTGTATAGCTTTTTGGTATATAGGGTAAAAAAGAGAGACAGTACGTTCCCAGTTAGTGTTTATGCGGTCCCAAGTTTGAAACCTAATTCTAAGAGGAATCATTCCTTCACCTATTTTAACACGTAACAGAGAACCAGAATTTTACAATTTCAGCTCGTACGGAACTTTACTGCTTACAGCGTACATGCACGTCCCCCCCCCATATATATATATATATATATATATATATATATATATATGCAGGGTGTCCCATAAGTTTGGAATCATAGGGTAAAATAAGTAATTCATGTTTTTCCGTTTATGCAAGTGCCCATGATGTCTTTAAGTAAGGAAGAATGCATCCAGATAATTCTGCTCGTTGGAAATCGGAGTCAGAGGGAAGTCGCTGAGGAATTTAACAGATTGCATCCGGACCGCACGCTGATAACACACAGCTGTGTCGGCAAACTTGTAGCAAAGTTCAGGGAAACGGAATCCATAGGAGATAAACCACGCAGTAGACCTCCGAGGACATCCATCGACGATGACACAGCCGCTACCATCCTCGCTCATTTCACAAAGAGTCCCCAAAAGTCTCTTCGGCGTTTTTATTGCCGTTTTTATCATTTTGCCCTATGGTTCCAGATTACGGGACACCCTGTATATATATATATATAACTCAGTATAAAGCGCTTACCATCATGTAATTCGTCACATAAAGCAAGTTACTAATTATACGTGAGCTCAGAAACTACGTCTATAATAAAATGCTTTTAATATTTACATTTGGTACGAAATTGTTGAAAGTGTTGAGCCGTTTTATGACAACGGTATGCGACACGATGGCAACAGTTTTAATAATTTGTTGAAAATAAATTAACTTACAACGAGCTATAATAAGGGCTTCTGAAAGTATCGTGATTAATAGGAAGAACTATTTGAAAATATAATACAATATACGAAGTACACTTAATAAAAGGTTATTTATAGGTCAATTTCGGGCAATTTATGACTTAAATTCGTACTCTAATCATGATAGACGGGTGTTAATAAAATAGTTGAGATTTAAAATTATATGGGAAATATATGACTTAGGTTTACGAATGGATATTTGATGAAAGAAGGACTTATTTATACGAATCTCATTTGGTCATCTAACTTCAAGAAATCTTGTACTGCATTCATACACAGATAGACAGACAGACAGGCAAATAGACAAACAGACAGACAGACAGACAGACAGACAGACAGACAGATATATAAAGATAGCTAGATAGATTATGATGGCAGAGTATATGATTGTTTTCTTTAATTAATTCTGTTAGGGTATAGTTTTTTAGTGTGATTATGTTTATAGACATCATGTACTGCATATGACCCCCCCACACACAGTATATCTATCTATATATATATATATCTATATATATATATATATATTATATATATATATATATATATATATATATATATATATATATCATCATCAGAATCGGAAGTACGCAGCTCAGTATCATGCTAACAGACATAGACAGCGGAGTAAACAGCAACAGTATAGTAACATCCTTTGCAGACGATACAAAGATCAGCAGAAAAATCAGCGATGTACATGACGTGGAGGCCTTGCAGAGGGACACGAACAAAATATACAGATGGTCAGAAGACAACAACATGTCATTCAACGCCAAGAAATTTCAGCTCTTGAGATAAGGTAGAAAAGAAGAACTTAAACAGACTGCATATTATGCTCCACATAGACAGGAAATTCAGAGAAGCACGAAAGCGATCGATCTCGGGATAATAATGACAGATGATGCGAAATTCGAAACACAAAATCAGATAGCGATAAATAAAGCAAAAAGAGTCGCCGGACAGTTACTAAGAACGTTCAAGAGAAGGGACAGGACAGTAATGATTCCCCTGCTAAAAACACTGATTATACCAAAACTTGAATAATGCTCAGTTTTGACGTCCCCATATAAAAAGGAAGAAACTAATAGACTAGAAGAAACGCAAAGGCATTTCACAGCCAAGATTGATGGCTGCAAAGAACTCAACTACTGGGAAAGACTATGTAAACTAAATCTGTACTCACTGGAAAGAAGAAGAGAGAGGTACATCATAATCTAGATATGGAAAATTATCGAAAAACTGGTACCAAACCTAAAACTAAACCCAATTACCATTCAAACAACAGTGGAAAATAAGAAAGGCAGAATGTGTAGTGTTCCCAAATTAAAGGCCCGACAAGGGACCTCCTCAACCCTGAAGGAAAATAACTTGGTTGTCAGGGGGCCAAGACTTTTCAACCAGTTTCCCAAGGACCTCAGAAACGTAACGGGGGGTCAAAGTTGAAGTCTTCAAAAAAAGACTGGATGCCTGGCTCAGGACAGTACCAGATGAGCCGGGTGTGCCTGGCTATGTACGGTGGAGAGCGCAAGAAAGCAACTCGCTCCTCCACCAGGCCAGACCTAGAGGCGGGGCCACCAGCTTGACCTCCGTGTGAAGAGAGACCAACGCACGAAACAACATAAGGTTCATAAGATATATATATATTTTAACTGCAAACAACACACAGTATATCGTATTTGACGGCTTACAAGACGCTGCGCCGTGAAAGACGCACCTTAATTTTGGAAAGGTAAATTCAAGAAAAAAGTTTTTGATGCACTTTATTGTTAATAGAATGGATATGTAAAATTCAATAAAAAGAAAACCCAAAAGCCAATAAAGAAAGATAATATGATTATTACTCTTATTATTTGTTATTAATCAATTAATTAATTGATGTTCTGTATTGCCACTTTCGGCTTCTAAGACGCAGGGCGATTTTTTAAGGTATTTATAAGGGGAAAAAGTGCGTCTTATAAGCCGACAAATACGGTAATTAATGTAATGAACGACGCTTGTGTAGAAGAACGTTCCGCACAAGATGAGGAAGGAGAACGAACAAGTGAAAAATGAGGTAACCATCCGGGAATCGAACCCGAGATCTTCCGATTGCCGGTCAGCTATGATATCCACTACACCATCGGCCTCGATTAATCAGAAGTCGTAATTTTCCTACATTGGTTTCTGCTCGTATGTAGGAGAATTATGACTTCTGATTAATCGAGGTCCATGGTGTAGTGGATAGCATATCTGACCGGCAATCGGAAGATCTCGTGTTCGATTCCCGGGTGGTTACCTCATTTTTCATTTGTTCGTTCTCCCCCCTCATCTTGTGCGGAACGTTCTTCTACACAAGCGTCGTTCTTTACATATATATTTATTTATATATATAAAAACTGAGATATAAAAATATTATTTAAAATAAATAGCAGTCCCATTGCAAATACATTAATGTCATTGTTATAATTGCGAGAGCTTTAAAACAAAACTTATACAACCCACACACAACTCTTTCTCACTCTCTGCCCATTTTTTTCTTAAGAATTTTATCCCAAATTCTGTTGTTTGTTGCAAGGCAATTTCTTCTCTATTTTTACTCGGCTTAACAGTATTTTTATCCAAAAGAACACTCACTTCTTATTAGTTTTTATACCTTTTTTCACAAAAGAAATAGTTTTGATGAAAATAATAATAATAAAAAAAAAAGAACAGTATCCCTTAAAAGAGAGGCAAATTGGATTGAAGTTCCATGTACCAATTTTTTTTTTTTTAAAAGAAGTATCAATTTTTTTATTTAGTTTTTATATTAAAGTAAAAATATTAAATAAAAGGTAGCAAAAGTTTAAAGAATGTAAATATAATTTTTACATCATTTATCCTTTTAATATTTTAAAATTAAAATAAGTTCTCTTTTGATTTTTGTAACTATGTACGAACAATTTTAACACGATGGTGTAAATTGCATTTTCCTCACGACTTTGTTCCCTAAAATTAATGTAAATCGCTTTTTAATAACAATAAAAAATAAACTTATTCCGTATTAGGCTTACTAACGGTTGCTCCAGCGTAAAGGGAGTAAGGTATTAATCCAAAAGTCTGGTATTGACTTTTTCAAATAATATATTAGCATTCATTTCTAAAAACATGTTTTCTTAAGCCCAATTAAATTTCTATTCTGGGAAAAAAGAAACTACATTTTTCAAAGTATAACTTTGGAGAAGAAAAATTATAATTTCGTATGTTTGTATTATGTGTAAGAGATACTGTGACTTTAACGGCAGGGAATACTGAATCAGAAGTTATGGCGAATCGGCAACGCTTCCGACGACTGTCCCAAGGGCGAGACAGTCTGAGAAATAGGGAAGGTGTGCAGTGACGAGCTCGCTGCGCGTAATTCATTTAGCTCGACTCGGTTCTTTTTAAAGTCGACAGGGTGGAGGTATTACCACTTTATCAATTATCCTTCGTTGGACGAAGGACTTTAATTAAACAGTTTAGTCAATGATCGCTTTAAACAGCTCCATCTAAAGAAATTCGGGAGCTATTGAAGAATAGGGACCCCAGCCTTCTTTAGTTAGGCTTATAAGGCTAACTAACGAAAATATCACGACCTAACCTAACCAATCGTTAGATTAACTGTACGCCCTTGACGATTGGTTAGGTTAGATCATGATATTTTCGTTAGTTAGCCTTATAAAGCTAACTAAAGAAGGCTGGGGTCCCTATTCTTCAATAGCTCCGAAATTCGTATTAATTCTTATATAAATCACGAGTTGTAATAAGTTCGTAACGAAGCTAGAATCTATAGTCAGTATAATGGAAGGCATTTTTGTGCAGTATCTGATCTGTTAATGTTAATTTTCTTTCATCCTTGAAAGAAAAGGTGTTAACTCGATAATTATGTAGAAGCACTAATAAAGCTCTCTCTCTCTCTCTCTCTCTCTCTCTCTCTCTCTCTCTCTCTCTCTCTCATTTACACGAAATTCTATGAAAAATGCAAAAATCATAAATTATACGTAAGCATTTCCGACCCTTATGGAATCGATTCCAATTCCAATTCCAAGGAATGAAAAAATCTCCAAATAGCATTTCATTACTCGAGTTTAAATTTATATTGTAATTACTGAAGGTGAAAATGTTTACTATTTTTTCTCGAGTGAAAAGACAAAAAATAGTCGAATCCACTTAGTTTTGAGTGGATATCACTCAAAACTTGCTTTGAGCCATCTTGTCAGTTCATTAAAGACAGTAAGGCTTATTGGTTTTTGAGT